>OZ007508.1:6516219-6784553 GCA_963931865.1 Axinella damicornis
CAATCTCAGAGGATCTAAATTCCAATTTTTTTTCGGGGGGAGGACCCCCAGACCCCCCTTTAGTAACACATCCCACCTTTGTCCCCTCCCTCCCTCCCTCCCTCCCTCCCCCCATTCCCATTTGTAAGTGTTATGAAAATAAATAAGCAGCTACGTACTTTCATACTGTATGTGTACATGTGTTTTGATTGTGAGTTTTGACCCTAAATTGTGTCAGAATCAATCTCAGAGGATCTAAATTCCAAAATTTTCCTGGGGGAGGCCCCCTGTAAAGTGTAGTAACACATGCCACTTATGCCCCCCCAAAGTTCATCGAACCTTAATTTCGCCCCCTCTTGGGAAAATTTCTAAATGAAAACCTGGATCCAACGTTTGAAAGTGTAGGAAGTCTCCTGCCACGAATGGTGAGGCTCCAAAGTGAGGCATAAAATGGCAATTTACATATAATTGACACACGCACTCTCCCCACCCATACCGGAAGTTGGAGCAGGATGATGTCTATAGCATGTTTCATAGCCGTAACTACAATGTATTACCGTTCTGAAGTTATTAGTTCAATTTGCAGAAAATGTGCCAAATTACCAATCCGCTTACATATCTCCCCTCGGCTAGTGGCTCTGTTTCAATGACTGGACTATGAAAACTCCCACAATCACCCCCTCTCCCTCACACACACACACACACACACACACACACATCACTGTATGTAGACAAGTGTGCGAAAGGGTGCTATGCCATATCAGTCACTGGAGAACTCCCTCAAGATATCATTGACTCCTTACAAGACAAGGGCGTGCCTTATCGCTCCAGAGATACTGCTAACAGGCAGTAGCCAGGCACAGAGGCCTTTAATTATTGTACAACACACAATCACTTTTCTCATGGATACACATCATCATCTCGATCTGTACTGATTTCCTTGCTTTATTAATATGAGGCAGAAGCTTTGATGTTAATAGGCTAGGCTGCTAGGGTTAAAGATGTCCCATTGTGACTGCCATGTTCATGGTGGGAGGAGATGGTACCGGTAACATGGTATTTGCGGTTATAGTGCGATCAACATACAATAGTGACATTAATAACGTGCAACTAAAACTTACGCAAGCATTAATTGGCACAGAAATGATTTTGGGGGACATAGGTACATGTAGAAGAGCTAGGCGGTGAAGCCACCAATCAGTATTGCAGAGGGTGTGGCGCCAAAAATTTGATCCACCTACTTTCCAGTAGCCATATATATACACAGTACACTTGGCTCAGCAGGATGACCAACATATCCGCATATATAGTATACCACTGGCAACATTCAGCATTGTTCAGGTCTATCATCCTCCGTATCGATCGTCGGATTGTGTGTCTGTGAAGGTTCGGGGCTGACATTATTTGGGGGGGGGGGGGGGGGGGGGGGGGGGGTATGGATCCCCTGTTCCCATGCCTATGGTTAGTAGTACAGAGCAGTAATATTAATTTTATAACAACACAATGCACAGATTAAAATATACTTCATGACTCAATCAGCACACAGCTGCAATTGTATATAAACCTGACTCAGTACACAGCTGCAATATAGCTATAATATAATTATTATCTAAGCACTGTCTGTATACAAGAAGTACAACTGAAACAAGTAAAGGAACTTACATAGTCTTGCGTCTTCAAACTATGCCAGCAAAATAAACCCAGACATCGATGCTCTTTAATATAATGATGCATGTATAATTGTGGAGTTTGGTGGGCTAATGTGCAGTAGGACAGCTTTGGAGCTGGTTACAAATCCTGGTGGTGATTTAGCTTCATGCTAAGCATAATTACTTTTCTTGGCCTTCCGACAGTAGTGGCCCAGCTCCTTGCACTTCTGGCACAGCTCTTGAAGATGCTCCTTCGATTGGTCACTCTTGGCCAGGTCTCCTAAGATGGGGGACAGAAGCATTACCCTAGTAGGGAGCAGGACAATCACATAGGCACCCTCATTGTCAAAGTTGCTCTGTGTACTTGCCCGTTCGTGCCACTTGTGGGAACATTAACTCTTTACCAACCATAAGAAACAGCTTAAGGAAGCAAAATCCTGTATTAAAGTATAACGCCTAGTAATAAATTCCCCATATAAATTCTTATGGCTTATGGGAGCTCATGACGGCTTTTGCAGTCATTGGTTGGTAAAGAGTTAATTAAAGAGAATTCTGTTTTGATGCTTATAGGAGAGCCAATACGTGTGGTCTGCACAGGAAACAAGTGGTGCCACAACTTAAACGGGCAAGCAGATGGCACAAACATATGGAGCACCTTTTATGATGGGCGGAGTTATATCCATGCCAGCATCTACAGTATCACAGAGTCGGTAGACTCTGTATGTAGGGATATAATATTTCCTGTGAACTTTAATTATCTAAGATGGAGCTGTTCTTCTCCATTTTCTTCTAGTCTATTGAACATCTGTGCAATCACATGTGTCAATAGTAAGTTATTACTGAGCGTTTATTATTGGCACGCGAAATTATCGGCAACTATCGTAATACTAGCTAGTACAAAACAAAGTTTCAGTGCTAGCATTGTTTTGGACTGCATTTTAGTAATTGGTACTGAAAGTAAAAACTTTGTAATTGGAACAGAAAGTAAAACGGCTTAGTCTGTTAATTTTAACCACCTGGTAGTTAACCCACTTCCACCGATCCAAATTTTTGCTGATACATCCAATTCCGAGTATATATTATGTGTAATAGGCTGATACCGATACCGACACTATGTGTGATACTATATAAGTATCACCATAGTACCAAGCTATACCGGAAAATATCACGAGTTTGTTGCCGTAGTATTGTTACGAGTGCGAAGCACGAGTAACAATGCCGAAGGCGACAAACGAGTGATATGTTTCCGGTATAGCTTGGTACTATGGTGATACTGATTTTATCATACAAACCTGGAATTTCATTGCACATTCCTCTACCAATGAACGTAGCGAATGCGCGTTACCATAGCTTGCTCATGGCGACAATATTTTCATTTCTGGTTGCCAACCCTTCGCGTTAGTACGGCAAGCTTCAGACGCTTGGGCGAGAAGGCCTGCGTACCAAGCCCAAGGCGGAGCCACGCCGATAACTGGCAGCTGTACGGTCGGTCCACGCTGGGCAGTTGTACGGTCCATTTCAAACGGAGTATACGAACGAGTTCAACCTCGACTTCCGGAAGTATCGAGATGTAAGTCAGCCCTCTTCAGGAGCCCAAAAGGTAGTCAGTACCAGCTAGTCCAGGTAGTCTCTGACACACAGAGTTGCTGTAGCGCACGTGACTTACTGTACATAATACGGATTTCTCGCGTGACCAACAGTACTAATACGGATTTTTCACGTGACCAACAGTACAAAATACGGGTTTTTATCAACTGTGCTTGCGTACCAGGCTTTCCATTGACTGTTGTACATTATTCAAACGTAGGTGTATGATAATATATAAGTATCACCATAGTACCAAGCTATACCGGAAAATATCACGAGTTTGTTGCCGTAGTATTGTTACGAGTGCGAAGCACGAGTAACAATGCCGAAGGCGACAAACGAGTGATATGTTTCCGGTATAGCTTGGTACTATGGTGATACTGATTTTATCATACAAACCTGGAATTTCATTGCACGTTCCTCTACCAATGAACGTGGCGAATGCGCGTTACCATAGCTTGCTTGGCGACAATATTTTTCAGTTCTGGTTCACCCTTCGCGTTAGTACGGCAAGCTTCAAACGCTTGGGCGAGAAGGCCTGCGTACCAAGCCCAAGGCAGAGCCACGGCAGCTGTACGGTCGGTCCACGCTGATGACTGGCAGTTGTACGGTCCATTTCAAATGGGATGCCCGAGTATACGAACGAGTTCAACCTCGACTTCTGGAAGTATCGAGATGTAAGTCAGTCCTCTTCAGGAGCCCAAAAGGTAGTCAGTATCAGCATAGATTTATTATCTATGGTATCAGCTAGTCCAGGTAGTCTCTGACATAGATTTGCTGTAGCGCACGTGACTTACTGTACATAATACGGATCTCTCGCGTGACCAACAGTACTAATACGGATTTTTCACGTGACCTACTGTACAAAATACGGGTTTTTATCAACTGCGCTTGCGTACCAGGCTTTCCCATTGACTGCTGTACATTATTCAAACGTAGGTAATGCACAAAGATTCTGACCATACAGTACGTTGTGATCACTGTCATTCACTGACACCTACATGCCAAAACTCACCATACTGGCACACTGTTACAATAATTATTTTGCCTTTCCTTTGGCCCCATTGCTGACTAGATTGACTGAGCATGGTCATCTAATACTTAGCTTGTAAGTGCTTGTATCTCCACCACCAAGGTGAGCTTCAGCACCAAAATTGTATACGGTTGAGTCACTGTAGCCTCGTTCCCAGGCCCGTGCACAACTTTCGGTTGCACGAAAGAACGCGGAGGGCCTGGTATGTTTCCTCACGTGTGTGACGTCGCGGGTAGAAAGGTGGTAGAAAGGACTTAATTGAACGTGGGCGAACTGGGGCTCAGAACAGCAAGAAGAGCAAAGGTACGAGGTAACTAACCACACGTATCTAGCTAGCGGGGGGCGACTGTCATACACATGTGCACCAAGTGTTATTGAACGTGTAGTTGGTTGACGAATACGCAAAACTTCGCTTTTTCATTCGGAAAATTTTGGCCGCTTGTCGATTACGTAATGCCCACGTGGCAAACCATACCAGGCTCTCCCCGCTTTTCCGTACTGTAAGCGATGAAAAGCTGGGCGGGGCCTGGGAACGAGGCTAGAGTCACTGCACAATAGTGATCACGACGGTGTAGTCAGAATCTTTGTACACCATTCCTATCGCTCGAACGAATTATTTACATGAATTACAACATATTTACGTGTGGTACTGTAGGCATAAACAGCATCAAGATACTATGAGGTAGAACGACCACCATATGATTATCTTCGGCTCAATACGTATCATGATATAGATAATATCAAGAGGCACAATGAAGACAGGAGGGAAGAAGGAGAGCAAAGCACCAGTGTGATATAGTTGCATTACTATGATTATGATATATCTACAGATGTTCCTGTGTCTTGACATGAGCCCTCCAACTGCTTCACTGTTGACAAACAGCGTTGTGCTACCTTCCCATTGTTAACAAACTTTCAGGTGTAAGTCAGAATGCTCAGGGTGACTGCAGCTGGCAGTACCATCACTGTGCAGGTTGCAGTTAACTTACGATGTTATGGTAAGCAGCTAGGCAACAAGGTGACCTTTGGTCGAGGCATCTTTCCACTGGTGGGGAAAACATTCCTTTTGGTTTCTTGGGCGTTGAAGACTGGAAAACATTCCTCTTGGCTTCATGGACCAAATAGAAAGCAGCCTACACTACCAGCTGCTCTAAGCAAGCCACTTTCATGAAGCCACAAAATTAATGTGAGCATGTCATGTGAAATCGTGTTTGTATGCTGCACGCTTTACAGTAGTAAAACTACCATGAGAAATTTTGCATACTACTACGCCATTTTGTGCTCTCACTCTTCCCACTTCAATGTGCAGAGCCGGCTGTATACAGCATGCTGTAAAAGTACATATCAATGCGGAATTCGTGTGAGGCATCAGGCATCTGCATGCTGGAACAGGGTAGTGATTACCTGGACACTGAACTGGTCTCTGACGGGATGGGTACACCTCTGTGTGACAGATCTTACACTGTTGAGCTGTGCACACAAATAGAGAAAAACGTACATAACACGATTGTCTTGTTCTCAGACTGCTTTCACATGTACTTAGTCGTGTAACAGTGTTTTCCTGTATGTGGATAGGGAAGTAAATATAAGCTGCAGGTATTGCACTCTTGTGTAGGACTCTCCCTTGCCTTTGGCTCGGGAAAATACCTACACACTCTTGAAATACATACAGATACCTAGTTATATTGCCTAATTCTTGGTTTGCAATACACAGACAAATACTTACAGTGGCATTAACTGTATCAGGAGCCCATCTGTACATGTAGTTTTCAAAATGCCCACATGAGAACTACTTCATAACCGTAACTAGTACATACGTGGTTGACCACGCAGAGATGCCTCGTGGGAAGCTTTGATATAATTTGGCAGTAGCAGAACATAATCACGAGCGATGGCGAGTCGCAGTGAACGGTGAATCGGAATGCCAACTTCATTCTGCCTGCCTATATACGTAGTCTCTTTCTCTTGTGGTCAGCCGCTCTGACAGTCTCCCTCCTCGCCTCATCAGTTCTCCCTCGATGTCAGAGCACTCTTCGCCTTGTTAATCGTCGTCTCCTGTCAGAAACCGACTCATTTTGTACAGCACCTAGCAGCGACATCGATGTCAACAAACGACAAACGTGAGATCACATGGTGCGAGTTGTACGGTATACGCGCACGCGCTGGGGCCCAATGCGTAATTTACGTGCAGGGCCACAATAATGCATTCCAATGCATTACAGGACAAATATATATAGATTTATAGTCGCACTAGCCCAGATTCGACCTCCACACTGCACGATTAGTTGCCTCGCTTCCCACTCGGCAATAAATAGGGCTGAGGCTACAAATGTACTAATCGAAACTGCCTCTAGATAGAGTTGGTGACTAGCATTGGTTAGTAAGTGACTCAAGAACAAAATTTACAGTTAGTGCTGATATCAGCAAATACCTGCAGCTATTTGAACCATGTCAACAACAAGAAGTGCCCAGTACCCCCTGCGACGTTTGCACCAACGTATGTTCGATGCACAGACTACCAAAGTGATGACTACAACTAGCACGAAGCGAAGCTACAGCTATCACCGAGAGACACACAAAATAGCAAATTTTAGTTCGCTCGTTATTTTACACTGCCATGCACTAGCTTCTCCAAACACCAGTACATATTTCCGCGTACTTTCCGTGTAACGTTAATTGGGTCGATCCGGTCTTAACACCCCAGAGTGGGCTTTATGAATATCGAATAGAAGATGTCATTTAGCCTACTGTGAACAATATTGAATTTGAGGGGTATTTGCGTTCGATAATTTGGACAGTGAGTGATAAATGATACATACCTCTTGTTTGTGAGGTAATTTTTTCATTTGTACGCAACATAATTATACGCTATAATAAAAGGCTGCAAACGTCCCAATGTATTTCACTCAAACTGCTCATTTTTGCGTCCACAAACAGACGGCACAATGACAGACAAAGTAATCACTCTAGGGTGAGGACAAAATTCGAATCACATGCACAATCATGGTAACCAGATCAGTACCCACATTACAACATTTAGGTGAAATCAGCAATACTATTAAATGATGGGACGTGACTAAAACACGGAACGGACCGGAAAACGGACCAGAAAACGGACCGAGTTTTTTTCATGCCCGGGCGCCCTAGACACCGTATATTTGATCGTGCAGTGAACCAAAGTTTAGTAGCACAGGTCCACAGTCCAGCAGACAGTCACCAGCACCCAAGTCTGCAGTCACAGTGGCCACAGGATTATCCGTGGTATCGCTCTGAACATCGCCGAGCCGCACGAGTGCCAGCCTCCCGGGTCTGGCTTCGCCAGACTTGACTGCCCTCCTGTAGATCGCCTATGTGAGCGCTTAAGTAACGTTGGTGCATTGCTCCTTGCACTGAAGTAGTTCACAGATTCGTGACAGGCAGGTTGGCATGCGAGACTAGGTAGATCGTGGTGTAATTGTAGCTACTGATCGACCATGGTAAGGTAAGTCGGGATAATTTCGGTCACGGTTTATTTCCGGTCACTTAGTAGAGAAGGGCTTCTCTATTCTAAAAGCTACATTTTCAGCCAAAACTATTGTGCTGTGCAGATAGAGGCAACACTCAGCTAAAACATATCTGTCGGCAAAATCGAGACCTTGCGTCCTTTGCACGTATCTGCCTAAGTGACCGGAAATACCCGGTGACCGAAATTACCCGGACTTACCTTACCAGTGCCGGATGTCGACCTGAGCTGTGTACCGTAGACTTGAGCTGCGAGGTGCTGGTCACCGTTCATCCATGGCTGCACGGAGGCACTGGTGATCGTCCGCTGGGCTGCAGACTGGCTGTACTAAGCTAAAATTTAGTTTTACTGTGCGATGGAGTAGACGCCGTGTCTAGCGCATGGAAACCCAGTCCATTTTCTGGTCCGTTTTCCAGTCAGTTCCGTGTTTTAGTCCTAATGATGTCAGCAACGACTCACTGCAGTTGGCCCAGCTGTTACCACTCATCCACCTCCGGCCACAACTGTTGCATTCAAACTCCCCAAAGCACCTCTTCTGACCCTGGTAGGGCGTCTTCCCAACTGACCTGGGGAGTGCCTGCATGCATGATCGTAGAAGCAGCTTTTGTTAGCAACTATCATGTAGCAGGCCAGCTAGGTTTATTTTAGAAAATCATGCAAAGTGGGTCTCTGAGAACCATTGGGTAGGGTATATAGCCTCGTTCCCAGTCCCTTGCCCAGCTTTTCATCACATGCAGTTCGCATGAAGGACACAGCCAGGAAAAAGAGGCTTATCTGAGGGTGTTAATCGCACTTCTCTTTTATCACATTCAACTGTCGTTTTACACCATTGGCTAAAGATTATAATCTGTGACCACTGCAACTATGCCTAAACACAACTGTGGAGAAAGTATCTTGCCACACAAAATTATATATCTGGATAACTATATAAATATGTGCCACAACACAGTCATGATACAAGCTATAGCTGTACCTTAGGACAATCATAGATGTAGTGGTGCCCATCAGTGAAGCACAAGTGGCAGATATAGCCCTTCGGTGGGGTTTGTCCTCTCTGAGGCCTGCATCTGCAGTCCTTCCTGGTGGGTGGTTCCACAGGTGTAGCAGCTGGTGGCTGTGGAAGTGCTACCCCTCTGAGTGTTGGGTTGTGAACAGGAAGTATGTATGGTAAACTATCAGGTCTGAGCTGGTGGGAATTAGGTTCCAGGTGGGAACTAGGTTCCAATTGCAAGTTGCGGTGAGAAAGAGACTTATTAGCTGGATAGTCAGTCAAAATATAGCCATTTTGACGAGGAATAGTACTAGTAGGACTGTCATGAACATTGTTGCGACCCTGCAACTGATGATCTTGAGGAAAAACGAATCCATCCGGCTTCAGACCTAGTAGGGTCTTTTTGAGTCCATTCCGTGGATAGGGCACTGGTGTGTGATCAAGATGGCTGGTTTGCAATTGAACACAGCCTGAGGGATGTTGGATAAACGGAGAGGTTGCTTGCTTGTTGCCAAACCTGCACCCTTTCAGATTGTCACATCCATCTGAACTCCTATTCAGCCCACCCACTTGCGTGAACTCAGAAACATGTCGAGATCCAGATATCGATGATCTAGCATCAGCAGTGCCCCACATGTCAGCTGGTAGCTGTACATTTGGAACCATCCAAGGCCATTGCCACGGGTAGAGAGAAGGATGGAAGGCATGACCTTTTGCTTGAAACAGGTTAACAGCGCAGTGATTCATGACGTGCTGAGTCGCATGTATATGTGGAGTTCCTGGAGCTATAGGTTGGGCCTATAAACGGGGAAAAAATCACGCAATTAAGTCATGATTCGCGGTTCTATGTACGTAGGCAGACCGGTGTTGGTGTGAGAGAAAAAAAATCTGGGACCAGCTCGTAAAAGGTCATGCATGCAATTTTCAGAGCGAGCTTCAACTTTAGTTTTTCACCAGCTAGCGAGAAACTCTGCAGCAATTCTACTTTGGCTGCAAACTGCATTGTAGTCAATTGGTGAATGATTCCCTTTGCTAACTTATACATGTATTATGCATGCTATCATCCTGTTTTTGCCATATACTGAAAGCATCATTGAGGCTACGCACTAAACCTCAGTTGCTGATGATGATGGCTGCACTCAACTGTGCATGCAGCTATGACCTGATAGTAGATGACAACAATTCCATCTGCCTTTGAGGTCTATAACGTGGGGCAAAAAGTGCATGTGGTGTGTGTGTGTGTGTGTGTGTGTGTGTGGGGGGGGGGGGGGGGGGGGGGGGGGGGGGGGGGGGGCAGAGAACTGGAGGACGAATCGTACCCTACAAATCCATGCTGTGTATTGTGACACGTGGTAGATGCAATATTAAAGCAATACCAGTATAACAGATATTGTGCACGAGTTCTGGCATGCAAACTACTGCTACACCAAACTGCATGATTAAATCATTTACGCATGTCGATTACATTCTAGTACTGCATGATATGCAAAGTGCATGTGGTCTATATTCGCCGGCATAGCTAGTTTCGAAGTTATAGCCAGATTGCAACGAGTATTAACAGTATACCTTTGCATGTCCTCAGCTCGGATCCTGCGCGTCAACTCAAGCTCTTCACTGGCAAGTGTTTTCCGTCGACTTTCGGCCGATCGAGTCGCCCAGCTTTAGCTGCAGATTTGCGCGTACTGGTCTGCAAGCTCCGTTCTTGACCGCATACTAGCTTTGTTCTCGCGCCGGGTACGAGGCTAGACCGCATACTTGACCTTTGAACCGAGCGTTCCTCAGTTGCATTTGCAGGCTCATTCTTGCTGATTCATGTGGTTACTTCTGCAGCTGCAACCGCAAACACTTATGATCCATGATGACGTGTGATTATGTCATGAAGTACCTAACCCAGGTTAGTGTCAGTGATCTTGACTATCTTCGCCCTCTCCAGCTATGATTTCTTAATGCATACTCGGATCCTTGTATGTAACTTTTCTTTCGTCTTGGTTCAAAAATCAATAGTATGTAAAAGCTGAACTGGAGAGAGGGCTGGGGACAAGGATGCCAGCATTTATCCTTAAGGAAGTTGCTACTGGTCCAGAGGAAGTACACACTTAAAGTATAGGTAATGGACATGCATGTGTATTCAGCACCTACCCTGGTCCGAACCCTAACCATTACCCTACTTCCTGCCAGACCAATAGCCACTCCGTAGTAAAGTGCTAAGCAAACATGCAGGTCTGCCCCACACCTGAAGCTGTGGTCAGATGAACCAACAGTGGCCAGGCAAGCACCACCCTCAGCCAAAGTCTGCATGGGAAATTCCCACTGCTGAGGTCTGCACTGCAAGCTTTTCCCCCTGACCAGCAAGCCTGTCTCCAACCCACAAGCCTGTCTCCCAGGCCTGCAAACTTTCACCCAGACCGGCAAGCCCGTCCCCCAGACCCGCAAGCCTGTCCCCCATACCCGGAAGTCCGTCCCCCAGACCCCCATGCCTGTCTCCCAGACCCTCTTGCCTGTCTCCCAGACCGGCAAGCCTGTCCACCCACAAGCCTTTCTGCTGTCTCCAGGGTTTTGAATGGTAATTCACATGCCTGCAGCACTGTTGAGTCTAAATGGCCAATTGCTGCTCCGTTCACAACAGCTAGTGGGATGCCAGAATGTCATATGAGCGTGTGGCACTAACCATAGACTTAGGATTGCAGCCCCTCCCACAATTTAATCCATGTAGTTAACATACAGATATGCATATATGCAGTACATACACTCCTCTTGGGACCACAACTGCAACGGTATAGATGTACATACACACACACATACGTACTACACACACATACTACACACACATACTATACTACACACACATACAAGTACACACTCTCACACACATTACACACTCCCCTAGGACCCCACACCTGCAGCTGTGGTCATAGGAATCAACAGCGGCAAGCAAGCACCACCCTCGGCCAAAGTCTGCATGGGAAACAATCCCACCGATACGCTCCAGTGAGCATATTCATAAGTTGTGGCTACTTGAACAAATAGGCAGTGCCAATCAAGCAGTGTCTAGGAAGCTCTGCTAGGTATTTCTAATTCAGCAGTTTGAAGGGGAAAACTTTCATGTACTCAATGCCAATCATTATATGCTGTACAAAACTTTGGTAAGTTATACATCACAATAATTATGCTATAACTATCTCACAATACTACATAGCTATATATCTGCTGTGCGATAAATTGATACATTTCTGGGACGTGTGCATTATACCGTCACTTATTGATTCCAAGTTGGTCTCTAATGGTCTTGCTACTGCATGCCACCATAGCACTCACCATCCGAGCAAAGCCCAGATCTTTGGACTATAGTGTGTGTGCGTGTGTGTGCATTTGTTTGTGTGTGCGTGTGTGTATGTGTTGTTTGTTTGTTCGTGTATTCGTGTGTATGTGTGTGCGTGTGCGTGTGTGTGCATTGTGTGTGTGTGTGTGTGCGTGCGTGTGTGCATTTGTTTGTGTGTGTGTATGTGTGTGTTTGTTTGTTTGTTCGTGTATTCGTATGTGTGTGCGTGTGTGCGTGCGTTGTGTGTGTGTACGTGTGTGTGTGTGTGTGTACGTGTGTGTGTGTGTGTGTGTGTGTGTGTGTGTGTGTTTGTGCGTGCATGTTGGTGCAGGTGTGTGTGCATGAGTAGAAAAATGCAAGGTAATATTGACTTCATGAATGAAGTATTAATGAGCAAGTTGGGCTTCTATCAAGAAACATCCGCTTGGCTTCCTATTCCAGTTCAAGTTCTTGCAACATCTGCTGAGCAGCAGTGAACAGAATTCGTGGGTGACAAACCACAGAGTCCACAACCACCTGGCTCCCAGGCCCCACTCCATCTGCCCAGCTTTTGTTGTTTGCAGTACAGAAAAGTGGGGTCGACCTGGCAAATTTCCTCACGTGAGCATGATGTTATCTACAAACGGCAAAATGTTCAGAATGAAAAACGCTATGTTGTTCCACCATCTACAAGTTCAATGCTAGGTGTGTAAGACAGTCACCTCCCAGTAGCTAGATATGTGTGGTATGTTACCTGGTACCGTCGCTCTTCTTGCTGTTCCGAGCCCCAGTGTGCCCATGATCATTTTAGGTCTTTCTACTGTCTCTCCACCCTTGACGTCACTCAGACACGTGATAAAACTTGCCAGGCCCTCTCCCGCTTAATCAAGTGATGGAAAGCTGAGAGGGGCCTGGGAACGAGGCTACCACATCCCCCAGCAATCTAAATTCACATGGCTACTCACATGACTGTCACATGATCTTCATCACACCAAGGACATGGTTGACCTTTACTGCTTTAAGTGATGGGGTCATTGCCAATTTGAGAAAAACGTCTTCACCAAGAGGGGTCCTACTGTTAAAATTGAGATTCAGGGGACGAGGCTGAAAAGATTTTGTCCTCTGACATTGAAAGGGCCACAGTCATTTTAATTCACGAAGGTCAATCGTGTCCGACCTCCTCCTCATCATACCAACCTTTTCCAGCCCCCGTGTTGTGCGGGATTTCATTACTTTGATAAACTCTCTGTGGCTCAGCTCCCCATCATCTGCAATAGCAGGTACAGCACATACATTATGATCTTAGTACATGTATAGTCATATGACCTCAAGAAGAATCACATGATCTTGCACAGTCATGTGACCTCAAGAGGAAATCACATGATCTTGCATAGTCATGTGACCTCAAGAGCAAGTCACATGATCTTGCAGTCATGTGACCTTAAGAGGAAATCACATGATCTTGAATAGTCATGTGACCTCAAGAGTAAATCACACGACATTGATCCACTGCAGTGTTGCATGTAGAAGTGTACAGGACCTCATCACAATGGTACAATGGAAGACACACGATATCTTCATGTTGTCACATGACCTCAATACGCTTACTGTTTTCATCGAAGAGAGTAAACACCACTTCCACCAGGTGGTCACTGAGCTCTACCTCAGACACGGCCTTGGACACCTGCTTCAGGTCATCTGCAGTTTGGCAAGAATGTTACAATATTACTTTACCCTTCTGGACAATGCGAGTGCCTATAGCATCACAAAAAATGTATTGTGTAGCGGGTACAAATTATCGCATATCTGAAAAAAAAACACATTCTAAGAAATCTTAGGGCTACTCACATGACCCTCAACGAATCAGACGCCTCAGAATCGCTCACATGACGGAGCATTAAATCGCTTATTGCACACTTTAGTGTGCATTATCTAGATAATGCACACTTTTCAAAGATCAAAGGCTGTCTCGGGTCGGTGAGTTGCACTAAGAACTTTAGATACCAGTTTGCAGTGCGTTACAGGCACTCGGGCAATCTAGTTAATGGTCTCGGGCGGATAATGCACTCGCCTTCGGCTCGTGCATTATGTCGCCCTCGACCGTTAACTAGATTGCCCTCGTGCACTAAAACCCGTAATGCACGGCAAAGTGGTATATAAATATTACTTAATTTTGTGACAAGGGTCACGCCCTACATGTATGACCAACCCCTTCACACACATAATGGAGACTATTAGAGGACTCAGCGTGCACTTCGTCGTGGAAGGGGTTACCATCAGCAGACAGCTTGTGCATTGCCATGATGCAAAGCAGTGCAGTATACGGTCCTCTCAACTGTGTGTGCGTCGCTGTGCGATGATGTGCTCTGCAGCTGCCTGATCACTTCGATAAAGGTCCTGGCAGTACTCGTACAAGTTGGGAGTAGTGATAGAGCGACATAGCTACATGTAGCTAGTCTGGGTGGCAAAATATTTGTGGTTCAAATTTTCGCGTGCTGGCATTTCGAGTGTGAAAAACAAAATTTCCTGCTAGACGGCACATTGATTTATGGGAGTAGCTCTTAGTGGGTGTGGTTAATAGATGTTGAGCGAACGTTGTCGTTCATTGGCTGTCCCATGAGTAGCAGCAGCAATGGCTGTCAAACTAGTAGCAGCAACAATGGCTGTGCCTATGTGAATGCAAGAGCGCGTAAGTAGGTCGCGCCCCCGCGGACCTATACTTATGCGCTCTTGGTGAATGATAACAGCAGAGTCTTTAGCTGTTTCCGCAATGCACAATCTATGCTCTAGTTCACTTCACTGCCAGTTGCCACCACTTACCAGTAACGACTTTGGTTCTGATGAACCAAGAAGTACCAAGGGTGCATGCTGGGGTACACGCTGGGGTACACACAGGGGTACACACTGGGGTACACGCTGGGGTACATGCTGGGGTACACGCTGGGGTACACGCTAGGGTACACACAGGGGTACACACTGGGGTACACGCTGGGGTACATGCTAGGGTACACGCTGGGGTACACGCTGGGGTACACGCTGGGGTACATGCTGGGGTACACGCTGGGGGACACGCTGGGGTACATGCTGGGGTACACGCTGGGGTACACGCTGGGGTACATGCTGGGGTACAGTACATGCTGGGGTACACGCTGGGGGACACGCTGGGGTACATGCTGGGGTACACGCTGGGGTACACGCTGGGGTACACGCTGGGGTACACGCTGGGGTACATGCTGGGGTACACGCTGGGGGACACGCTGGGGTACATGCTGGGGTGCATGCTGGGGTACACGCTGGGGTACATGCTGGGGTGCATGCTGGGGTACATGCTGGGGTACACGCTGGGGTACATGCTGGGGTACATGCTGGGGTACACGCTGGGGTACATCCTGGGGTGCATGCTGGGGTACACACTGGGGTACACGCTGGGGTACATGCTGGGGTACATGCTGGGGCACATGCTGGGGTACACGCTGGGGTACATGCTGGGGTACACACTGGGGTACATGCTGGGGTACATGCTGGGGCACATGCTGGGGTACATGCTGGGGTACACGCTGGGGTACATGCTGGGGCACATGCTGGGGTACATGCTGGGGCACATGCTGGGGTACATGCTGGGGTACACGCTGGGGTAGAAAACAAACAACACGGAAGTGGCAAAAGCACCCATGTTTCTCATATGATGATAATGGGTCGACCCAAAAATTTCCAGAAGGATCGATACACACGTACACAATGAGAGCATCTACAATTTCTGACCATACTTCCCAATCAGATCACTCCACTCACCCACGGTGATGGAGGCTCCAGCTGCAAGATACATGCTGAGGGCCATTTCAACGTCCGTGATGCAGTCCAGGAACTTGGCAAACGCCTTCACCTCCTCAAATGTTATACCATACTGGCATGATATGGCGAAAGAAAATACATGTACGTTGTAAGACTGAAACCTTTACTGCTCAATTCACATGTCAATTAGCACTTGTGTCCATGCAGGCCTACAGTACCCAATTTCTTGTTCTTTGGTTTGCATTGAGAATACACGGAAGCAGAAGAGCGACAAAACACGGGGACAGCCTGGAAGCATTCATCACGTGAGTGAACGTAGGGGGTGGATCCTAGGTTTAAACACCGGCCGAGCGGAGCAGATGCTGAACCATCTATGCCCCCCCCCCCCCCCCCCCCCCCCATGATGAATGCTCCCATAGGTGTGTGTACCTTGTTTTAAACCACTCCTCTGCTTCGCACATTAATGTCACACTAAACCATCCACAAGAACAAAAATAGGAACGTAGGTAATGTCACAGTACATGCAGCATAGTGAGTTGCCTTGGGGTTAACGCTCATTAGAACCTTTTCCTGTACTGTCGGGGTCAGCGTTGTTGTGTTCCCTACACACACACACTACAGGCAGTCCCGGATTTTGATGGCAAACTGTCATAATTCCATAGGGTAGTCGGTAACAAAACAGCATGGTCACGCATACATGTACACGTATCGCACACACCCTACATGTAGTGTCATTCTCAGACACCTGGGTTCAAGGCTAACACACACACACACCTACCCCACTGTATGGACAGAGATCGGCTGCGTAGGCTCTCACACACACACCTACCCCACTGTATGGACAGAGATCGGCTGCGTAGGCTCTCATACACACACCTACGCCACTGTATGGACAGAGATCGGCTGCACCTACCCCACTGTACGGACAGAGATCAGCTGCACCTACCCCACTGTATGGACAGAGATCGGCTGCACCTACCCCACTGTATGGACAGAGATCGGCTGCACCTACCCCACTGTATGGACAGAGATCGGCTGCACCTACCCCACTGTATGGACAGAGATCGGCTGCACCTACCCCACTGTACGGACAGAGATCGGCTGCACCTACCCCACTGTATGGACAGAGATCGGCTGCACCTACCCCACTGTACGGACAGAGATCGGCTGCACCTACCCCAATGTATGGACAGAGATCGGCTACACCTACCCCACTGTATGGACAGAGATCGGCTACACCTACCCCACTGTATGGACAGAGATCGGCTGCACCTACCCCACTGTATGGACAGAGATCGGCTACACCTACCCCACTGTATGGACAGAGATCAGCTGCACCTACCCCACTGTATGGACAGAGATCAGCTGCACCTACCCCACTGTATGGACAGAGATCGGCTGCACCTACCCCACTGTATGGACAGAGATCGGCTGCACCTACCCCACTGTATGGACAGAGATCGGCTGCACCTACCCCACTGTATGGACAGAGATCGGCTGCACCTACCCCACTGTACGGACAGAGATCGGCTGCACCTACCCCACTGTATGGACAGAGATCGGCTGCACCTACCCCACTGTACGGACAGAGATCGGCTGCACCTACCCCAATGTATGGACAGAGATCGGCTACACCTACCCCACTGTACGGACAGAGATCGGCTGCACCTACCCCACTGTATGGACAGAGATCGGCTGCACCTACCCCACTGTATGGACAGAGATCGACTACACCTACCCCACTGTATGGACAGAGATCGGCTGCACCTACCCCACTGTATGGACAGAGATCGGCTGCACCTACCCCACTGTATGGACAGAGATCGGCTGCGTAGGCTCTCTTGACTCTCTTGAGATACTTCTTCCTGGCCTGGTCATTCATGTCAGTGGAGGAGAGAACCAGCCGTGCAAAGTCCCGCTCATGGATGCGGCCGTTCACTGTATTGAACCGGTTAAACTGGTATGTGAGTGTGATGAGTGTGTGTGTGTGTCAGTGTGGGTGTGGAGATGAAGATGGGGGATGGAGTGAAGATTGTGTACATGTACATCTATATGTGAACATGCATGAACTGACTGAAGTCACAAGAAGTGTGATGACTCAAGAGTAGGAAACACGTTGTGTCATGTGAAAATGGGTCCCCCCAAAATTTGGAATTATTAGAAGCCTCAGCCTACATGTATTTCCCATGGAAGCCTCCTCACTGATAAGAGTTAGTCTACATTTGTCATCCCACCATACACATATTCATGCTTACACACACACACACACACACACACACACACACACACACACACACACACACGTTACACAACACACACACACACACACATACACACACACACATACACACACACACATACACACACACACAAGTTACACAACACACACACACACACACACACACACACACACAAGTTACACAACACACACACACCAAGAGCGCATAAGTAGGTCGCGCCCCCCGGAGTAAGAGCGTGTAACTTCAATAGGTGCCTGCAGTGCGGGCGGGATACTTGAGTTGAACTAAAAATAGAACATCCGGTTGCACCTGAAGCCGTATGGCAGTAATTGTGAACGAGTGGAAAGATGTAGGTGGCTAGCAATTCGGCTCCACACACACACACACACACACACACACACACACACACACACACACACACACACACCTCCAGTTTAAGAATGTCTATCCTCAGTTCAGTGTGAAACTTCTGAAAAGCATCCACCGTGAGCAGACGATCTTTCTCCGGTCCAAAGAAGTGTTCCACCAATGCATCTCCCACCGATCCTGTGAGGAGAGACACCACAATGGAATCATTGACCGCTTCACCAACTGTGACCCTCTCTGGGAAATCGACCGACTGGAATTTATGTCATGCCACTTTAATGTTCAGTGTATTTTGATCACATGCTCTACTTCAAACGCTCATAGTGAGTGAACGTGTATAGGACTTCCGCTCTGTAACTTGAGATTCTAGTACGCATACTCATGTCCTATTGTGCTGCAGACCGAAAATCCTATGCGTTCCGGATTTACGCACGTTTTAAATTGCCCATACAATCAAAATAGACATGTGTATTGACCACATTTAGACGACCATACATCGGGAATGGTAAGTCCGATTTGAAAGATACCAGTACCACTAGCCTCATTTCCAGGCTCTCCCTTGATAGGAAGTGCTTGTGAGGCACTTGATAATAGCAATACAATAGTGACCCTCTCTGGGAAAACCGACAATCTGGTATTTTTTGTGAAAAGTGAGATTGTTGCACCATCAGAGAGTTTTTGTTTCTCGCGTGGATGGGATATGCATGGAGTAATGGCATCATGGAGAGCGCTTGCCACTGCTAATGGTACCCATGGATTATTGTTGTACAGAATGGCATACTGTACTTAACTGTACAGTGTATGTAATGAAACTGCACAGCCACAGTTTGAAACTAACTTACTTTGCCATATTTGGTTTCCAGGGCTCTTAGATAGTGTCTGGTTTATCCAGGCACTTGTGCATTAGCCACAATTACATGTTAGTATGCTTGAAGCACAATACATGTTAGTACTAAATGCTTGAAGCATTAGCCACAATACATGTAAGTATGCTTGAAGCATTTAGTTGCTACAGTACATGCATGTACAATGTAAAGCAGGAGCTTTTGGTCGCCTCACGGAGCTCGTAACTTCCTGGTTACAAGTAGTCTAAGAGCGGATTAGCATGATCGTGCTGCGTGTATACATGTACAAAAGAATGCCTGTGTGAGGCATGTGTTTGCACAAGGAGGCATGTACATGAGCAGTAGCCTCGTTCCCAGGCTCCTCCCCCTGCGCGCGCCGACGAAAAATACCGGGGCCGTAATTTTCTTCACCGCGTGCACAAGGGGGAGCCTGGGAACGAGGCTACATGAGCAGTACAATTGAAATAGACTCAGCTGTGTGTTTGACATAATGTTGTGGTAAATGTCTGAGGGTGACACCATGCAAGGGTGTATCGAGCCGCCGAAGGCATGCGCCCATGGTGACACTTATTGACATACCTGCAACATTCCCCGTTACGAGGTGGTCCTTGTGCCGGGCCCCGACAGCTGTGGAACTGAGAATCACGCTGCGGACCTGCAACACGGAGGAAACTGAGGTCAAATGGTTTCCAGTTGTTCGAGCAGTTTTCAATTCCGCACATTTTCACAGAAACTGTGTTGTAATTATGAGACTCGAGCAAAGAACCTGTGCGGAGTCTAATTAAGCAAGGCTTATGTGAAGTTCCGACGTCAACGGAATTCGTCTGTACTGTTAATCCTTTCAGACACCATTAATAGTGTACCTTCAGTGGGTGTGGCAAAGGGTGTGGTTTCCTGTTGACTACAAAAGCTCATTACATAGAACTCTACTACTACCATCTTTACATTGCTAGGCAATTATCACAAGATGAGAACATTGTGGTTTCTGAGTACATTGCCCACCCACTGATACCCACTACCCACTACATGAAGGTAAACTCATGTACATGTACATTGTAGGTTGTCATGGCAACACCTTCTCAAACTCTCCAAAGTCAACTTCTCCATCTCCATTGAGGTCAAACATCTTGAAGGCTATCTCAAAGTTGCGCATTGGGGCTGGAGGGGATGGGAGGGAGGTACAGTGTACATGTAAGAAGAGGGAGGTGAGAAGAGAGGGGGAGAGTGAAGGGATCCGGAGGGAGGAAGGGACAAGGAAGGACGGGAGGAGGGAAGCCACTGACCAGGGATGTTGGCAATGCACACAAAATACACCCACACATGCACTTGTACAAACACACTGACACACAAAGCACCAGTCTAGCCGCTAGCCCCTCTCCGCCCGGCCGGTCAATTGGGGGCACGCGGAGGACGGCCGTCCTCCGCGCGCCCCCAATTGACCGGCCGGGCGGAGAGGGGCTAGCGGCTAGACTGACAAAGCACATACACCTGCTTCAAATATATGCATATTCATAGCATAAGAGGGTTGTGTTGTGGTAGAGTTCTATAAGTATAAAGTGCTCTCTTACTGGCCAGTATAGTAAGCATGAAGAGATAGTCAGAGAAAGAGATCAGTCCATGGTGGCCTAGCCGGGAGAAGACACTCTCAGGGTTTACTGCCACATGAGAATGCTCCTTGTCCCATTGCTAGAGGGAGGGAGGGAGGGAGGGAGGGAGGGAGGGAGGGAGGGAGGGAGGGAGGGAGGGAGGGAGGGAGGGAGGGAGGGAGGGAGGGAGGGGGGGGAGGGAGGGAGGGAGGGAGGGAGGGAGGGAGGGAGGGAGGGAGGGAGGGAGGGAGGGAGGGAGGGAGGGAGGGAGGGAGGGAGGGGGAGAAAGGAGGGTGGGAAGAAGGGAGGAAGGAGAGAGGGAGGAAGGGAGGGGTATTAGTTTCTGCCATGCGATAGCTTAGCATGTTGACAAAGGCTATACCTCTAGGCCTCAGATTTTAAGGGGAGGGAGAGAGGGAGGGAGGGGGAGGAAGGATGGGAGGGTGGCAAAGAGGGAGTGAGGAAGGGAAGGAGGATGAAGCATGCACCAACATCACAAACACGTAACATTTTACTGTAACTTACTTCAATGGACACAGAGCGGAACTGATCCAGTCCCAAGCCTGAAAAACAAACCAGACAAGAGTACATGTTCTGAAGTACATGTACAGTGTACCTCCTGCATGTACATGCACATGTAGTTCACTAATCAACGGAACTGCATATGAACTACCTGTAGTCAAGAGGACCGGCCTTACATGTACAACTTAGAATGCAGAGACATTGTGTCACAAATACGTTCTGGTGTAAGCGAAGTGATCTGTGCTGTGTACAGCTCAAGTCGTGACGTGACATTCTGGCATTCATCAAGTACACTTAGTACTCAATTAGTCAATTAGACATGCAAACTAAACTACAACTAAATTAGTCTGATTTTGAAAAATTCCCTGTCACTCTAGCCTTAAAGGGTGGGCAATATTTAGCCTCGTTCCCAGGCTCTCATTCTCGGAAGGGAGAACGAGAACGAGAGCCTGGGAATGAGGCTAGGTAGTTGTCATCATTGGTAGCGAATCATCACACATTAATTTTGTGGATATCGATATACAAATACATTTTCGACAATGATAACAACATACATGTAGCATGGCAATATCGTGCTATGATTATCGTCAGAGTTCATTCCGAATATAGCCCAGTTGTGGAAGCTACATGTACAGTGTAGTCTGAATGCTCTGTACACCATATCATCACACACTGTACTACATGGCAATATCTTGCTATGATTATCGTCAGAGTTCATTCTGAATATAGCCCAGTTGTGGAAGCTACATGTACAGTGTAGTCTGAATGCTCTGTACACCATATCATCACACACTGTACTACATGGCAATATCTTGCTATGATTATCGTCAGAGTTCATTCCGAATACAGCCCAGTTGTGGAAGCTACATGTACAGTGTAGTCTGAATGCTCTGTACACCATATCATCACACACTGTACTACATGGCAATATCTTGCTATGATTATCGTCAGAGTTCATTCCGAATATAGCCCAGTTGTGGAAGCTACATGTACAGTGTAGTCTGAATGCTCTGTACACCATATCATCACACACTGTACTACATGGCAATATCTTGCTATGATTATCGTCAGAGTTCATTCCGAATATAGCCCAGTTGTGGAAGCTACATGTACAGTGTAGTCTGAATGCTCTGTACACCATATCATCACACACTGTACTACATGGCAATATCTTGCTATGATTATCGTCAGAGTTCATTCCGAATATAGCCCAGTTGTGGAAGCTACATGTACAGTGTAGTCTGAATGCTCTGTACACCATATCATCACACACTGTACTACATGGCAATATCTTGCTATGATTATCGTCAGAGTTCATTCTGAATATAGCCCAGTTGTGGAAGCTACATGTAGTCTGAATGCTCTGTACACCATATCATCACACACTGTACTACATGGCAATATCTTGCTATGATTATCGTCAGAGTTCATTCCGAATATAGCCCAGTTGTGGAAGCTACATGTACAGTGTAGTCTGAATGCTCTGTACACCATATCATCACACACTGTACTACATGGCAATATCTTGCTATGATTATCGTCAGAGTTCATTCTGAATATAGCCCAGTTGTGGAAGCTACATGTACAGTGTAGTCTGAATGCTCTGTACACCATATCATCACACACTGTACTACATGGCAATATCTTGCTATGATTATCGTCAGAGTTCATTCTGAATATAGCCCAGTTGTGGAAGCTACATGTAGTCTGAATGCTCTGTACACCATATCATCACACACTGTACTACATGGCAATATCTTGCTATGATTATCGTCAGAGTTCATTCCGAATACAGCCCAGTTGTGGAAGCTACATGTACAGTGTAGTCTGAATGCTCTGTACACCATATCATCACACACTGTACTACATGGCAATATCTTGCTATGATTATCGTCAGAGTTCATTCCGAATATAGCCCAGTTGTGGAAGCTACATGTACAGTGTAGTCTGAATGCTCTGTACACCATATCATCACACACTGTACTACATGGCAATATCTTGCTATGATTATCGTCAGAGTTCATTCCGAATATAGCCCAGTTGTGGAAGCTACATGTACAGTGTAGTCTGAATGCTCTGTACACCATATCATCACACACTGTACTACATGGCAATATCTTGCTATGATTATCGTCAGAGTTCATTCTGAATATAGCCCAGTTGTGGAAGCTACATGTAGTCTGAATGCTCTGTACATCATCACACACTGTACTACATGGCAATATCTTGCTATGATTATCGTCAGAGTTCATTCTGAATATAGCCCAGTTGTGGAAGCTACATGTAGTCTGAATGCTCTGTACATCATCACACACTGTACTACATGGCAATATCTTGCTATGATTATCGTCAGAGTTCATTCTGAATATAGCCCAGTTGTGGAAGCTACATGTAGTCTGAATGCTCTGTACACCATATCATCACACACTGTACGTACTTGGCAATATCTTGCTATGATTATCGTCAGAGTTCATTCTGAATATAGCCCAGTTGTGGAAGCTACATGTAGTCTGAATGCTCTGTACACCATATCATCACACACTGTACGTACTTGGCCTTAGCCTCATTTCCAGCCCTTCACAAAAACGAGAACAGTTGTGGTCAAGCCTGGAGTGCATATTTTCCAGTATGTGTCAGCATAATATTATGTAGACATGTTATTAGAGTACATTCCTAAAATTCTCATGGGAGGTATATAGCTGTTGGGGAAAGCCTATGCGCAAGAGCTGGTGAGTCATTAGAGGCGACAGTAATAGCTTTAAAATGGCTACCAAAGACTTACAATTACTACAAACTGGCAACAGATCAAGTTCTGATGCTGACACAGGACACACGGCAATCAACTGCGACCAGACCTAGCCTTGTTCCCAGGCTCCTCACCAGGTTTTTGTCGCATACTCTGTACATAATATAAAAAGCTGGGGAGGAGACTGGGAACGAGGCTAACCAGATATCATCACACAAAGCTAGCCGTAGCACCCCACCCACCATCTGGCTGGATTAGCCCAGGTGTTATGGACCTCAAGAAGTCTTCCGGAGTCATGTAAATGTGGTTCGAGCCATTCTTCTCGTAAATCCTAAGAGTAGCAAAGTAGCGGAAGATCTTGTCGGGGGTGCTGTACGCTCGTATCCTGTCCTCGTACCCAATCACACGCCGATCATGGAAGCTGACCCGCTTCCTTCCCTTAGGTTCCTCTGACTCCACCTCTTCACTGGGTTGCTACATGTACAGTGTACAGTGTACATGCATGTGTGGGTGAAGGAGGAGAGAATGGGAAGTATAAGGTGAGGGGGAAAATGAGAGAGAATGGTCGTGTGTGCATGGGGGAGGTGACAGAGAAAGGACAGAGTTACAGAGAAAGGATGACAGAGGAGTTAGCGAGAGACAGGATGACAGACAGAGAAAGGACAGAGTTACAGAGAAAGGATGAGGTAGAGAGAAACGATGACAGAGAAAGGATGGAGTTAGAGAGAACAGAGAAAGGACGGAGTTACAGAGAAAGGATGACAGAGAAAGGACGGAGTTAGCGAGAGACAGGATGACAGACAGAGTTACAGAGAAAGGATGGAGGTAGAGAGAAACGATGACAGAGAAAGGACAGAGTTACAGAGAAACGATGGAGGTACATGTAGAGAGAAACGATGACAGAGAAAGGACGGAGTTAGAGAGAAGGATGGAGGTAGAGAGAAACGATGACAGAGAAAGGACGGAGTTAGAGAGAAAGGATGACAGAAAAGGACGGAGTTAGGATGAGAAAGCAGTATGCATATCAGGAGGGAGGGACACGGAATGGAGTGGGCCACTTCATGCACAACATACCTCAGATGTGGCTACCTCAGAAGCCTGCACTTTCAGCTGCCGGTACAGGATGTAGGATGCTCCAAAGAATGCACAAGCTGCGCCTGTAGCAATCTGGAACAGCTTTGCCCGACGTACTGCCTCAGGGCTGGGACCACTTCTCTCGGATCCTCTCCGGCCAGGACCTGAGTCTGTCTGTGTTGCTTCAGAGTTTGAGTAATACCTTGGCTGAGCGGTAGTCACGAATCTTGAAAGTGTGAAACACGGTTTAGAAGTTCTTGAACACTCTCGTAAGGGAGTAGTTCCATCCTTTAGCACTATTGCCAGTCGCCATGGCAACAGTCCCAGCTGTCTCCCACACCACAGGAATATCCTGGAGTTCATTTCGGCTCACTAATCAAGAAAATGTCCGTAATGATACACAGATGCACACACAAGCAGGTACATGTAGTTGTCGTCGTCTCTCACTCCATTCTTAGCCACATACATTTGTACATCTTTGAACGGACTAAAAGTGGAGTGGGAGACGGCCTGGGAATGAGGCTATATGTAAGTAATGGTGGCTATGTTTTCGAACCATGCATGTGGCCAAAGTCCTAGTTGCGGTATGGTGTCCAGGGATACAAGATCACCCTTAGTCATGCTCCCAGGCTGTGAAGGAGGAGGGAAGTGCTTCTCCCCTTAGCGGTCAGAGAATGAGGCTAGAGAGCCCCTTGCTAACTCAAAACGCCCATAGCCTCATTCCCAGGCCACAACACTGGACACAAGGAACAAACTGCATAATCAGCAAGTAGTGTGCGCAAGTGTTGTCCCCCGCTAGCTACACGTAATTCACGTAGTTGGGGTTAATGTTCTTGTGCTGTCCTGAGCTCCATGTTGCCTGTCCTAGCCCTCCAGAAGTGATGTTTCTCCGTGGTGACAGCTGGTGAGGTCACTTGCTCCAACAAGCACTACAGTCACAGCTGTGACTGCACACTTTGACTCTGTAAGGATACATAGTGACTCCACCCCTTCCTTAGTATACGGGTCAAGATGCCCAGTCACAGGTGCCCAGTCACAGGTGTGACTACGGTGAATATGTGAGTGACACTCCCATGACTAGTAGACCCTTGCACACACCCTCAACATACCAGCCTCTTTGCCTATTTGGGAAAAAGGTTGAAAACTCCTTACTTGGCCAATCTGGCAAGCCATGTGTGTAATTTTGCACTCCAAATAATTATGGCAGGGCCTGGGGCCCGGGTGGGCGCCTAAACGTACTTCAACTCAGGAATTCAGTGACAGAGACTTGAACTGAACTACAGCTCCTCTATTTCATATTAAACACAGGTGAATCATCAACTCACCTGTCAAATTTCCAGCTCGATCAGTTTATACAGGTATGTGACACGCACCGCTGCAGGTGCAAATTGCTCCCACTTTCGAGTAGCTCTATCGCCGTACAAATTCCCTAGTACAAAAACGGAAACAGTATACTGGAAAATACGGTATAAATTTGTTCCTCTCCACCCACACACGCAAATACGAGATGGCTACTCGAATTGGTGCTTGGTTGTTTGGGAGGAACCCTCTGACCAAGGGCGGGACGGCGGCGCCATTGTTGACCTCCCTGAGGCTCTATTCTTTCGGGGCGTACAGCAACGAGAACGGTGAGGACCCGTGGGCATGTTTTGTGTGATAGTAAAACGGGTTTGGGTGGGCGGGGTCGAAGTTAGCCGGTCAGCTCGAGGCCACTATCTGGGGAACTGGTTCATGTGCACCTGAACGGTTCACCAAGTGTGCCATTCATAAATATTGATTTCCTGCAACATCGTGCCTTGCCAAACAGGGATGTGGTCCGCTAGCATCGTTCCCATGCCATGTACATGTAGGTTACCCTATACCCGCGTGGCCTGGAGACGAGACTAGTAGTCCATTGCCTTCTCATAGAACGTTGTGGTTGGTATGTTGCCTAAAATCCTTGTTCATATGTCTACCCTTCCTCCTAGTCTAGCGGGCTAGCCCCTCGTATTTTCCCCAGCACGGATCGACTCACGTGACCGCACGGGGAAAAGGAGGGTCTAGAAACTTTGGACCACTTTGCTTGGGCTCTACTCGAAATCGGGTAGAGCCAATCAGATTGCAGCTGTCACGTGGTGATCTTTTAAATCGCTCGGTACAAGCGTTGAGGACTGTCTGAAGTTGCCTGCGATTGCTGTTCTCCTGCACAACGACCAAACAGACAGAAGTACATACAGCCAACGAGGTTAGCGGGCCGGAATCGACTGACTGCAGTTGCACTAATTGGAATATTATGACGTAAACGGACGTGTTGTAAGCTTAATTGCATTCTTTCGTACCGAGTAAAGTGGTCCAAAGTTTCTAGACCTTCCTTCTCCGCGCGCGCATACTGAAAGTGATCGCGCGCTGGAGAAAGCGAAGGGCTAGCTTGTTAGACTACCTTCCTCCTACCTCCCTCCCCTTCTCTCTCTCTCTCCCCCCTTCCTCCTACCATCCTCTATCTCTCCCCATTTCTTCCTCGCACTCTTCTTGTCCCTCCCTCCTCTTACCTCCCTCCATCTTTCCCCTTCTCTCCCCTGACTCTTCGTCCCCTCCCCCCTGTCTTCGTCCCTCTTTCCTCCTGCTCCCCCTCCCCTTCTCCCCCTCCTCTTCTCTCCTCCCATTCTTCTTCTTCCTCCTGCCTCCCTCCCTTTCCCTCCCCCCACTCTTCATCCATCCTGCCTCCCTCTCCCTCTCTTCCCCCACTCTTTGTCCCTCCTTCCTGTTTCCTAAAACAACTCTTTGTCACTCCTTCCTCTGATCCTCCTTCCTCCATCCCCTCCTCCTCTCTCCCATCCTCTTCCTTCCTCCCTCCGCTCCGGATCCCTCTGTCCCTCCCTCCCTCCTCCCTTTCTCTACCTCTCCTCCCCTCCTCCTCACTGTCTCTTCGTCTCTGATCCTCCTTCAACTCCTCCATTGTGTACATGCATGGAAGGCATTGTTAGTAGTGTCTAGTGTACCATAGTGAACGTTGAAGTTGATTTACATGTACCAAAACAGCCCTTGTTCAAAACATGCTTGGTGGATGCTGCCAGGTGATTTTCTAGATGGACAGCTATGGCATTTTTCGATGTGCAGAATTTTCACGGGCATTCCAAAGATCCACTCAACTATGCTTTGTGAATGAAGAAGACCGATTGCATCTAGAGCTCTCCTGGCAGTATGAGTTTCAAACGAAGGCTGTTTTGGTGAATCAATTTCGCCTTTCACTATGAGCCGCTACGGTAGTATAACATTCATGTTGCACTAATTGCTATCTTGCGCATTACAGACATGTAGCTTCCAACCTCTACGTGTGTAGTTCATTTGCAGACATACCTATTGGAATTAATCAAGAGACGGGGGCATCCCCCTCCCTTCCCTCCCCCTCCCCCCTCCCCTCTCTCTCCCACCCCCTCCCCCTCCCCTTCCCCCTCCCCTCCCTCCCCCTGCTCCCCCTCTCTCTTCCCTCAGTCTCAGTGGCAGTTCGCCATGGCTTTCCCGTCGTCTCTGTCCCCCTCCCTTCACGGAAAGAGACATGTGACTTTGTTTTGCGGCCATACTTACAGAGTGTTGGAGACTTTGTCAACCACCTGAAAGCTGAAGATGGAGGGATTGATAGGTGGGTGGGTGAGTGTGTGTGTGTGTGTGTGTGTGTGTGTGTGTGTGTGTGTGTGTGTGTGTGTGTGTGTGTGTGTGTGTGTGTGTGTGTGTGTGTGTGTGTGTGTGTGTGTGTGTGTGTGTGTGAGAGAGAGAGAGAGAGAGTGTGTGTAACGGGCACATGTCAGTCAAATGTTACTGTAATCGTGTGCCCAGAGTCCATTCCACTGTGGGGACTGGAGAGTGGACTCTAGGCATGAGATGGACTTGTATTGAGCATGTATTTGTATGATTCTCCTTCCCAGAAAAGGAACTCTTATAACATGAATTTGGAAGTCTGCCACTACAATCACCTAATTGAATCCAGTTGGTTCCCATATCTCCCTAAACCACATCTGAAGGTGCTTGTATGTTTTGAGCAGCTCATACTTTGGAGGCAACCATACTCTGGTTGCTATACTATAGATCTCCATTACCCTTGTTCACTGCCATGCACCTCCCAGTCTTTGATCAGTTTCAGGGAAGGGGATGGCCTTGGAGATCTGGTCATGTGTAGTCAGATAGAAATAAGGTAGACACAATGGGGAGGTGCCCAACAAAGGATATCGATATTATGTTGACTGAAACTCATTGTTCAATTCTTTGTGTAGCTAATAAATCCAGGCATGAGATTTGCTTGACCTACCACAGAACATGACTCATGTTCTGAACAGCAACTACTCTCCTGGGGCAGGGCAACCTTATTGAATGGTACCTCAATCCCTAGCCTTTCTCTCACCTCGTGCGTACTCGGATTGCGTCCACCAGCTTGTGTGTATGGCTAGAGCCAACTAACACGCGGGCATGATGTCACATGCTGTGATCGAGCGAGCAATGACAGCCAACTGGAAGACAAAACATTTCAACTCCAAAATGAGCTAATCATGATCAGACTAGTGTCAGTGGACCCCCATCGCTGAGTTCCAGTCAAACGTTAATACAGTACTGATCCTTCCCCCAGTGTTGGGCTGTTCACAGTGGAGGGGAACAAGATATCACAGTCTACCGGGATCGACCTCCTCCTCCAGTCGAACTTTGACCTCAAGATCAACGACACCAAGTTCCGTGTGGAAGTCCCTGAGGACAGTGAGTGAGAGGACATGCTACCAACAGAGGGGTGTGGTTTCGGTGGTGTATTGCTGTCATGTGTCCAACTAACGGGGTCACGTCTTAAGATGTTTTCCACTGTAGGACTTAAGCGAGTAGGGAAATTCCAATTGGCTGAGTATGGCATCATCATTAGCTAGCCTCGTTCCCAGGCTTATCCTATTCGGTTTGCGTTGACAGTAACACACAATGTAGAAGAGCAGCATTATAAGGCCTGTATCATCAGGTGGATGTACATGTACAGGTGGTGGGATGTAAGTTTAAACACTGGCCGAGTGGAGTTGTATAGAGCATCTGGAGTCTGGACTAGCGGTGGAGTGCTTGAACCTAGCCAACTGGACGATGAGCTGATCCAGGACCTGCTAAACTGACTACGCCCCCCTCCCACGTCCACCTCGCGTCCACCTGAGATCATTTTCATGAAGAAAGCTTCTGTTTTTTGATCACCACTCTTCCGCTTTCGACTATTATTAAAGTGATAATAAATGGGGTAGGCCTGGGTTAGAGGCTAATCATTAGCTGTACACAGCACAAATCACTTCACTAACATCCATTAGTGCTACTCACGTGACCCTCAACGAATCAGACGCTTCAGAATCGATCACATGACGAAGCATTAAATCGCTTGCTGTCTCGGGTCAGTAAGTAGTTTAGATACCAGTTTGCAGTGCATTACGGGCTTTAGTGCACTCGGGCAATCTAGTTGACGGTCTCGGGCTGATAATGCACTCGCCTTCGGCTCGTGCATTATCTCGCCCTCAACCGTTAACTAGATTGTCCTCGTGCACTAAAACCCGTAATGCACTGCAAAGTGGTATCTAAATATTACTGAGGTACAATTTGCCATGGAGTAAGGCTGTACCTCGACCACTGAAAGTAGTCAACAGTTCAACTTCAGCCCCTGTAATTATTTCACTGCTTGTTCATGATCTTTATATTCATACCATTTTCACAATCATGGTCAGCAGCATGTCGGGGGGGGGGGGGGGGGAGGGGGTCAAGGTCTGAAAACAACAACTATCCTTCATAATTCTGTGATGAGCAATCATTCACTTGTAGTGTAGAAGGTACCACTTGATCCTCTTTAGCATACTACAACTGTAGCCTCATTCCCAGGCCGTTCCATGGGAACAGCCTGGGTATACTGGCGGTGGGAACAGCCTGGGAATGAGGCCACTACAACTGTTTTACACTGTTGTGTGTTTTTTTATCTTCTACTGTTGCACCCTTTGCAGCCAAGTATCCTCTTGACGGAGAGAAGAGTTTGTCGGATGTTCGCAACATGATCCATAAGTTGTACACATCTCTCAATGTGGACAAACATCAGGTACGTGTATGTGTTGGGTGTTGTGGGGGGGGGGGGGGGGGGGGGGGGGGGGGGGGGATTCTTGTGTGAGGTGTCAAGGTGTAACTATGTGCAGTGCAAGTGTGCATGTGAAGTGTGAGGGATGGGATTGAGGATAGCCTCGTTCCCAGGCCCTTCCACACCCCTGGTTTTGATTGCCTACAGTATGGAAGAATGGTGCAAGTGATCAAAAACTGCATTTGTAGAAGGCCTGGGAACTAGGCTTGCTAACAGTGGACTGGTAATGTCGTTTCACCTTTGCTTTTTCAGTAGGTGAAGTGTGACGGGAGTTCACTAACTTGTCCACGCTGCACATGCTTGTATAACAATTTATTGTGTGACTGTTTCTTCTCACTAGTTGTCCAAGGAGCTTGAACTCCGTGGTCAACTGGAGCAGCTGAGAGCGGAGATTGTTCCCCTTGAGCGAGACCGCATGCTGATTGCCCAGAGGTCGTCCCGGAGGACCAACATCGTTGTGTGGTGTGGGATGGCGTACATGTCGCTGCAGTTTGGGTTCTTTGCGAGGCTGACATGGTGGGAGTACTCGTGGGACATCATGGAACCTGTGACCTACTTCATGACCTACGCCGGCTCCATGGCTATGTTTGCCTACTTCATTCTTTCCAGACAGGTTAGTCCAGTAAATGTCTCATCCTCTCAACTCTCCTACACCGTGTGTGTGGCTATGCATGTACAGTGTACTTGGAATAGTGGTTAGAACCGTACTTCTGCATTGCATCCACCCTTAGGCACGTGGCACATGCCCTTGTAATGTACAACCATGTTTATGTTCTCTCTCTTCATTCTCCCTCCCTCCCTCCCTCCCTCCCTCCCTCCCTCCCTCCCTCCCTCCCTCACTCCCTCACTCCCTCACTCCCTCCCTCCCTCCCTCCCTCCCTCCCTCCCTCCCTCCCTCCCTCCCTCCCTCCCTCCCTCCCTCCCTCCCTCCCTCCCTCCCTCCCTCCCTCCCTCCTCCCTCCCCCTCCCCCCCTCCCTTCCTCTGTCCCTCCCATCCATGACACTCAGGAGTACATCTACCCTGATGCCAGAGATAGGCAGTATCTCAGCTTCTTTCATAGAATATCCAAAAGACACAAGTTTGACATGGACAAGTAAGTGACATCATGATTCATGATCATTTTTGTTCTATGTATATTAGCATGACTGTTCAGACATGTGCATACTGCTTGTGGTAACAGCCTCTCCCACTTCCCTGAGTCATTTGAGCTCCTCCTGTCTCATCCCCTTGCCACTTACCTGAGTCATTCGATCCCCTCCCCTCTCATCCTCCTCCCACTTCCCTGAGTATTCCCCTCCCCTCTTGTACCCCTCCCACTTCCTTGGGTCTTTCCAGCTCCTCCCACACATACTTGCCTCATTGTTTCTACCCATCCTCTTTCCCCAGACCTCCTTCATTCCTTCCTCAAGTGTTCCCTTAATTCTTTAATAATTCTCAGCCCCTCCCCTCCCAACAATGTATATCTTCCCTCAGCGGTTAATCTATTGACAGACACAATAAATAGTTAAGATACACACTCCTGGTAGGGAACTACTGCCTTGGTGTGTTGTAATGGTAGAGCTGTCTGGGACGGCAGCAAAGCTCAAGGCAAAGGAGAAGTTGTCCTGCCAGGAGTATCATATGTTGCTACGTACTTAGTGAGGTCACAGTACAATATTAGAAGCAAGACTAGATGATTCGTCGTCTGTTTCTTCCACCTGTTGTCCCTCTCCTCCACTTCTCTCCTTTCATATTTTGTTCATGTTACTTGTATGTACATGTAACTCCCATTGAAACAGAGGGTGGTTTGGAGTCATAATTCCCTCCCTCTGGGTACTGTGGCTCCCCGGGGCCAGATGTCGCCCAACGCTACTGGGTCAAGTATGACCTGGTATGACATTTTACATTTCATCCTTCATTTGTCCTTCATGCAGGTACAACCATCTCAAAGACGTAATTGCGGAAGTGGAGGGAGAATTGCAGCGGCTACATGACCCTCTCCAGATCAACCTCCCTACCCCTGCACCGAGTCCTGCTGTGGGGGAAGGGCACAAGAAATAGATATTGACTAGTGATGAAAAGCATTATGAAATGGCGTTATGTAGTACTAGAATGACAGAAATCTGTGGTGGAGTGAATGTATTATTATACTAGTGTAATCATGTCTTTCCTCTAGTGGCTCATGTACACGCAAATAATTGTTCTTGCATGGGCCAACCAGAGTTAATGGCATTATAGTCATTGACCTGCATGTGCTGTGAAACAGCTGCATACTTGTACTGTAGCTCTTGTACATTTGTAGACGTCCAGTATAATTCTAGAGCTATATGTATAGGCTATTATGCCATAGGTAGTGAGCAGATAACTATAATACTGCTCGAGAAGCTAGTTTACGAGAACTAATGTTGTAAGTGAACCAGTTTACAAGAGTATCAACTGCAACTCGATTGTATACTCTTTGTAAACATTTTAAAAACTATGGTGAAATGGTTCATGTTATGACTATTGTGGTGCAGTTGAATGCAAATTACACAATATACCAGCATTATTTGCGATAATATATTTCTAGGAGAAAAGATTTGCCAGTTAACCCTTTCCAGACAAATGACATCATGCATGTGATGTGGGGACTTTCAGTTTCAATCATTACGTCCGTTCCGGCAATATGCAATGTCCAGAAAGTGAGGGACAGTGCATAGATGCATGGGTGCTCCGAAGGGTGCAGAGAGCTGCAATGATTTGATCAGTGCGTGCGTCTGCGCTCGGCTGTAGAAAAATGCTTTAATTGGTTGGCTCTGGGAGGGCCATTTCTGCCCTTTTTGGGCATGAATGGGTAGGTTAGGTTCGTCCTTGTAGGTATGATGTATCTATTCTTCATGAGTGTTTTCAGCAATTAACTGTATGTAATTCTCTGTACCATAATGGAGAGTGTGTTGGTGGAGGGGTGTGGTGCATGGGGAAAAGACTAGGGAGTGTAGTGTGGCTATATGCATGCTTGTCAATAGCTGCACCTTGTGGCACCGTCAGGCCAGGGTTTGATATTTCATATATAGGAGCTCAGTTCATGTGGCTGTGTCAGGTACTCTAGTACAGACGGTCGTTCATATGCCCCACCGACACGTACTGAGGCATGCCGTTTGTACAGACAGGTTCACAAGTAGCTGCACCATAGAAACTGACAGCATCATATTATCGATTCCAAATTGGTCTGAGCTCAAAGCTCAATGCGGCAGCCAACATGAAACTTTCTGTACAGGTCAAAAAGTTCTAAGCTGTTTTGCTATAACACTTTTTGCATTGATGAACCCTCAATCTCCCTCCCAATCAACCAGTCATTACCATTGTGCCATGCACTTTCATGTGTGTCTTTGTGCTGGTCTCATATATACACTCAGCTCAACATATTCATATTCATTTTATACTCACGATGTACTACCACTTTTGTACATGTGTGATGGCCCCCATGGGCTCAGCATTCTCAATTAAATCATTAATGCAAGGGTGTACAATTAGCACAGGGGGGGCATTAGGAAAGTACACCCAGATCAAAAAGCTAATAGCTACCACAACACAAACTCAACCAGGCTTTGCGTTTATATTTTCGCGCCACTGCTGCAGTTCCCTTCCGTTCCGTTCCGTTCCGCTCCGTTCCGTTCCGCTCCGTTCAATTGTATTGTGCGGTATGGCGACCTCAGAGTGCGAAGAGGAATTAATACCGTTGCAGCGTCTTGATAATGATGGTGACGAACACCCAGACGATGATAGTTTGGACCTGCAAAGTGAACCACGGAGGCAGGACGATGGTGTGGGGGAAGGGACAGCATTACAAGTGACCACGAGCCGGTGGAAGAGAGTCTCCATTACTGTAACGACCATGCTCAGCTATGCAGCTCTGAATGCTGCAATCTCCATGATCTCACCTTTCTATCCCATAGTGGTCAGTTTTCAAAATATGATAGGTAGACGCTGCTAGCCTTGAAAACATAATTTTACCATAGTTCCGTTATCTATGAATTTACTATGTTAACAAATACAAGGGATTTGGTGATGGCCTGTCATATTGAATGCCATTACCCATGCTCAGTCCCATCTCATTCATAATGTAAAGTTTAGGGATGGGACCTTATCATTTCCCCTAATTGCTTTCGAGAAGAGGAGTATGGTGCTTGAGTTGCACACCAATAATCCGGCCCTTGCTGCATGGATGTAAAGCTGCAGCTATATATGCACAAACCCAGTACAAAATTTATTGGATATCCATGCAGAGTATAGTTGCATGTTGGTGCCATCTGGGTGTAATAATCACATGATGACCTTAATTGTTGGTTAGGCAAAAATTATTCGAACAAAGAGTTAAGTTATATACAGTATTCATGTATCAGCTATTGCTAGCTTTGTGCATGCATGGGCCAAAAGTGTTATGGGATAAACAAGGGTGCTATTAAGTGACAAAGGAGGTGGGTTGAGGCCTGGGGATGGCACTGAACTGCAACTGAGGCAACCCAATTTAGGTCAATCGACCTTACAGTGTAAAAGGAGAAGCCTTTCAGGCTCTGGTCACCTCAGTTGCATCTCAGTGCCTCTGCTGTAATGTCTTCCTGTTAGCCCAGTGTAATGCATAATTATGGCTGCTACAATGTCTTCTGCATGGTTAGCCCAGCATAATGGCCTCAAAACACTGGTCTTCTAGTTGACCCAGTGTAATGCATATGGCTGCTACAATGTCTTCTGCATGGTTAGCAGCATAACGGCCTCAAAACACTGGTCTTCTAGTTGGCCCAGTGTAATGCATATGGCTGCTACAATCTCTTCTGCATGGTTATACTATAGCAGCATAACGGTCTGGTCTTCTAGTTAGCCCAGTGTAATGCATATGGCAGCTACAATGTCTTCTGGTTAGCCCAGCGTATAATTGCCTTAAAACACCTTTGATCCTATTAGCATCATTGAGCCCTGATAGCAAAACCCACTAATAGAGATAGGTCATGCAAGTATTTTAGTTCCAGCTATTGTGTTTGTACAATGGAGTTCAAAATTAGCCTATATAGGTGGGCCACTATACCATAATACAAAACCACTTGTTGTTTTAGCAAAGTATTTGGTTACATACTTCATGATCAGTTCCGTGACTATGCTCCGATCCTCAAAGAATGCAGTGGGTTGCTCCTGGAGTTTACTCATGCAATGTTACGTACCACTCGAGTAGGTACTAGTATCCTTGGAATCCAAGTACTCATCATTGGGTATCCATGCAGAGTGCAGTAACATTATTGTATTTGGGTGCAATATTCACAGGATGATGGTATTTGTTAGGGAAATATTCTATTACGTAATTGAACATCTCCATTATGGGATAAACAAAGGGACGTTGAGGTGGATTGAGGCCTGGGGATGAGACTGCCTTGCAACTGAGGCAATCCAACTTCTCTGAGTTGAATGACCGTATAGTTTGGTCGAGGGCAACGAGCCAAAGGCGAGTGCATTATCTGCCCGAGACCGTTATAACTAGATTGCTCAAGTGCACTAAATAATGCACTGCAAACTGGTATATAAACTGCTTAGTGCTACTCACCATCAACTGTCAAGCTCCTTGATTATTACACCAGGAATGTAGGTAGAGTTTAGGGATAGGATGGGACTGACCATAATTATCATTTCTGCCAAATTGTTTCTTTGGTTTTCAAGAAGAGGAGTATGACACTAGGTCAGCACTGGAGAAATTTACTTTTAGCATAGCTTAAGGCTTGACATAATTGTGCTGTATAACGTACCACTGTAAAATCCTATATATACAGTACCATACTGCAAAAACCACAGAGTGGTTACAAGTCATACTTCATGATCAGTTCCCTGACTATGCTCTGATCCTCAAAGGGTTTGCTACTGGAGTATATAATATCCACTCGATGCAGTAGATACAAGTACATATCCTTGGCTGTTTTAACTTAGGTTGAAAGTTGTACACCTTGCTGGATCTGGTGCATGCTGCCACTATGCATATGTATGAACCCATCATTGATTATCCATGCAGAGTGCAGTGACATTCATTTCGTTATTGCATGTATCAGCTATTACGTAGTTGCCAGTGTCAAACGGTATTCACATTTTCGTTATGGGATAAACAAGAGGATTTTGAGAGCCTGGGGTGAGACTACAGAGCAACTGAGGCAGCCCAACTTCACTGAGTCCTAGTTTTTATGCAATGCAGCTCCTGTGCACTGAATTGTTTTCCAGGACTGCATTCATAGAATTAGCACGAGAAAGTATTTGTAGGTGGCTGTCATGCAGGGGAAAAATCCCATAGACCTATGTCAACAGTTGACATTCTGGTGACAAATGCCATTGCCACGAAGCAAATCGTTTTCATTTCTAGTGCCACACTATATGTAGGTGTTGGACAAGTATCCATGCAGATGTAGTTCTTGATCATCAACTGTCAAGTTCCTTGCTTACTATCACACCAGGCACATTATCAGTGTACAATTCACACACCATTATGAAATTGCATACAGTACTGTGAAAGAAATGTACTGGGTTGTCTGAACTTTGCGTCAGCAAGTTTTGCCTTTCTGTAAACTGAGAGTGTTGCTGGTGCTCAATTTGACTCAGTTTGAGGACAATGCTGCAGGCGGATTTTTTACCCTATAGTGAGTGGCCTTAACTCTGCCTTTTTGGATGGACTGAGGGTCAGATACTCAGCATCCAGCAACATACTCTAGGGAGAAAGGAGAACTCCGCTAAGAAGTGGCTAGAATGGGTTCATTTAACCCAGCATAAATATTAACCCTTGCCCGATTGGGATATTGTATGTGCATGCATGAAGGCTGTACGTATACTCCTGCTCAGATCAACTTAAAGCATTTAGATGTCCATCAGCCACCCAGTTCTGTTATTTTACAGAAATGTGTTATGATGTACTCCAGCTACCTCATCTGGGAGTTAACTTCATGCAGCTTGCTGGACTGTTCTTGGCTGCAGGCTCCCTGATTCTCTTTGGGCAAGTACTGCATCGTATACATTAACGTAGTCCTGCATGGGGTAAAATAAATAGTCCGTCTCTCCATAAGTGTCACCTCTTTAGTTAGGTGAAAAATGTCTTCCAGGTGGCTCTTACTAGTGTTCTTGCCTGACAAGAGCAGTTGAAAATACATGATTTTGATCCAGTTTGTTTGTTTGTTCATTTAGCATATACGGACACTGGAAATTTAACAGTAGCATCAAACCTATAATATATCAGAGCATTCGGAGGAACAAGGCTGTCCAGTTCATTGGTATAATAAAACTCCGAAGCCCTCTCTCACAGGTCCGCCTTCGGTGGCTTTAGCAGCAAAAAGAAGCAATTGCGACATCCTTTTGGTAACTATGACGCCACCCAATCAGCAACCACATTCCGGTCGTGCCAAAGTGCTGAACGGATAATTATTGCAAAGAGATGAACCGATGGAGCAAAATGTTCGTTCAATAACACAAAATGTGTCCAATCAGATTGCAGCATTCAGTGGTTATTCAGTTAGTCACATAATAAAGTTAGATATTCATAACTGACCCTTGATGTCAGAGCTACTGCAGCTGTTGTTTACACAGCTGCTAGATGGGTGGGTGGACATCTAATGGTCTGGTACAACTACATAGGTACATCTAGCACCAACCACCCTAGTAGTTCAGCTGCATTCCATGGGTTCTTGATACGTAGTTTACGGTATATTGATTCTATATGACCTGGGTGCTCACTCTTAAGTACAAACACACACATACATTTGCAGGTTTGTGTCCATGATGCCGAGTCAAGCATTGTTCATAATATTCAGCTTCTTGCTGAGGGCAGTGGAGGGAATCGGAAATGCAATGTTCTACACTGCCTCTTATACACTGTTAACTCATTTGTACCTTGAGAGAAAGGGCATGATTGTGGTAGGTGGTATTATTTGTCATCAAAAGATTCATCAGCTGTTTAAAACTGACCCTTTCACATAGCCAATTGGTACCATGGGTTTAAGATCACGACTGGAATGAGACAACTATAGCCAGAAGCTCTAACTCAGGCTATGTGTACATACATGTATAGCGTAGATTTTGCATGGCAAAGATTGTGACGGCCAGCAATCATGTCCCATTTGTGGTTTCAGCATACATTTATTTTGTGTGTATTTTCTAATCCAGGGGATAGAGAATGAACACATGCATGATTGTGATATGCTGAGGCTCATCTTTCTTTGAACTGCCTACGTTACAAGCGGCGAGGTCATAAGAAAGAGAAACTAACCAATACAATGTATTCCATCAGGCACAGATGAAGAAAGGCACTAGGCAGATCTAGAAAATTGATAAAATATTCTAGATTTTAAGCCCTCTGAATGTGATTATTAGTCGAGTAGATAATGCCATCAACCTCATGCAGCATCTCACATCCCCTAGAAGACTTATCGTAATTGCTGAGTTGAAAGCGACACTAATAGCTAATCGTAATAAGATGAAATTTGTTATTGACATTGAGCAATGTGTTTAGTATACCATCTATATACCAGTGTGTGTCCACCAATTCCGTTGATGTTATACAATGCTTTCGCAGTTGTAGAACTCTGTTCTGAGCAGTGTGACAGAGCTATAGGCTGCATGTTCAGATTTCACAGTGGAGAGAGTAAATTAGTTGGATTCATATTTCATCTAGACAGGTCAGCATACGTAATTACGCTGATAGTTCACTCGGCCATTCTGGCAAATGAAGCATGCGTCAGACTCCACATAGCATGTTGTTACCATAGCAACCTAGCCTCATTCTTAGGCCACACAAGAGTAGCGCAACCTGTGATTGAGCCTTTATAGGATTCATGCTGCACTAACTTTGAAACCTTCAGGAAACCATGGCAATGTATCATGCAGCTCTATATAGTGTTGTATGAGAGATCATGATGGTGGTATCACATACTGGTGTAGTACGGTAGTGCTTTGTAGAATGCTGTGTGTATGCTATACCTATATATTGTATTTGTACTGTAATAATGGGATCAAATCATTTGGTTTATACCATGCAGTCATGCAACAGCTGTGGTTTGTAGAAATGTAGACCATGGCTAGCTGCTAGACCCTCCCTCTCCCTCCGAAAAACGAAAGCAAGGAAACGGAGGAGAGGAGGGTACCAGGCTGTTGATTTAGACCGTTTGGTTTGTACCTCTTGGTCTAAATCAACAGCTAGCCTCTCGTGCATGGCATTTCCATAAACCACTCAATCCAGGCCATGCATAGCCAAACTATAACGTGGTCATTGCTTACCCATCTGGATCCAATGGATGCATTCATGTGCATACATGTGGATTCAATATCAAATTTTAATCCCTGTACAGGGCTTGGCCGAACTCTCTTTCTCTCTGGGGAACTTCTTTGGGCCCCCAATAGCGGGGGGGCTTGTAGAGGTAAGATGGATGTTTCTTATGATAGACGCCCTGCTATATAACAAGATTTAGAGTTAGCCTGGTATACTTTATGAAATTATTATATTTGTGACAGCTGAATTAGTGCTAATGAGTGGCAACTGTATACGTACGTATTATTAACTGTGACTTTGATATGGGGTGCTACTGCAGTATAGTACTAGTGTGATATTTACGCCTAGTATTGCTATGCAATCCAGGATAAATATTCCTGCAGACAAATGTAGCTCTTCTGCTAGCAAACAGCTATGTCAGTTCTGGATTGAGTGTATTGCAGCAAAACGTGTATTAGTTATCACCTGAGACACCTTTGTCACAATCTGTTGCATGTGTTTGTGATGCTGTAAGCACTCACAAAGTCCGCAAAAATAAAGTTCATTCAAATCAAATTAATGTTGTAGCAGTACTGTATATTTACTCATCTACTCATGTGTAGGCTGGTGGGTTCAAGCTTCCATTCCTAGTGGTTGGCGGATGTATGCTTGTCCTGATGCTACTCCTAGCATTGCTACTCCATCGTACAGGTTAACATGACATAATACGTAGTGATGTAAATACAGCCAAACCCGGATTGACTCTATCTGTTTTCTTAATGTAGATCTAGAGTGCAGTAATGCCACACTGCCATGGCGGGTGTTGCTGAACCTATTCAGTAACATTATGTTTATCTTGCTAGGTAAGTGGCCAACCCTATTAGCTAGCTAACTTCAAGTTGAATTGGTAAGTGAGTATATTATTTGCTTCTATACAGCTGTGTGTTTGGTGACGTCATGTAGTGCAATAATGGCAGTTATTGCATACTTTGGATTTTTCCTTCACCAGCAAGTGAGTTGCATTTCTACAGTAAGCAGATATTTTATCATTTTATCCGCAATGGGAGTACTGTATTAAACCCACTCTCGAAAGTAAGAGTCAAACGATACTCCTATTCAAAAAGACGTGGGCCTAACAAAGGAAAACAGGCATCAGTTCTGATGAATTTTATTATTGCATTCCTAGTGCATGGTACAGATACTAGCCTGTGTGGTCCACCCCATACTATGAATTAGCCTCGTTCCCAGGCCGCGTGGGAGGAGAGAAGACGGCCTCCCTGCTCGCGCAAGCGCCGCTATTTCCGGTATATTTCCGTAAAATTGTAATGTTTACGTTGTCATTCCACGTGGATCATATCCGGACCGAATATTCAAGGTCTTATCTACGTGCAAGTCAAAAAGTTGCTGCAAAGCATTTCTGTCGAATCCGTCATTCAGAAGGGCGACCCAAGTATTCCGCTGCTCTCTTCAGTGATGTAGGATTGTGTGAAGATTGGCGTTCTCGTCTGTGTAAGTTACTTCTCATGTCTGCCGTGTCTCTTGACAGTGGCGACGGTTTACCTGCCGTTCCTGCGTAGGTGAAGTCAAGACAGTCAAACCGAAACTCAGGGCACTTATGAAGCAGGTTCCTGACAGCGTGGCAAGTTTCCAGACACCTTAGACGCACAGAAAGCGCTTTCTCACTTGTTTCTTTTCGATGATACGGAAGTGAATCGGACGTATACGTATCAATTTTACTGACCATTTACAAACGAAAACGAATTCCCAGGTTTTTCTGGGAAGCATGCGCATGCGCAAGCAGTGGATACCAGGCCGTCTTCTCTCCTCCAGCCTGGGAACGAGGCTGACTATGAATTTACTGTCTTATTGTTTTGGAAGCAGCTGATCCTGGATGAGATAACGCATTGATATTGCTGAGCAGTGCATGCTTATAGCTACATGTATAAAATGCAAAAATACTGGTACCGTAGTCGCCTAAGTGCAGCTCACTTATAAGCACATATTTCCCGTTATAGGTGCAGGTTCATGGACCAGTTCTTGTCCCAAGCTACTCGACTTATTAAGTGCTGATAATATTTCTTCCAGAAGCTCTGCCCTTTTCGATCCTATGGAGTGGAAAAGCTATAATACCATATGAAGCACACTTCCTATTCAAGGAATGTCATTCGAAATTAAACGCATCTCGTTGTTGGGTGCATATTTTCTTCTTGTAGACATATGTGAGCGACTACAGTATCGATTGCCCGCTCATGAGTTACAAAAAGCCATTGCGCTCCCTGCCGCTATTCTCCTCCAACTGCAGTTTGATCTCAGACCGGTCATCATAGGCTGCTCCTATCTCTCTGGAATATCAGCGTATTCACTGGGAACGATATTTATTGGATTACTAACTGATAGACTGGTGAGAGATTTTTGGTAGTAGTGTTGAACTTTCCATGTTTGTCGATCGTTGTAGTTGGAGAATAGAGCACACTACGTATGACAAAACACCGTTCGGCGGGAAATTTTGGCGATGGTTTTGATTTGGTAATTTGGCAATCCATAAGTTAACCACCAAATTAAAAATCGCTAATATTAAATTGCTGGCCAGACGTCCACAGCGGGGCAAGGTCTTTGAATTGCAAGACCCAAGGTACTACCTGCTGATAAAGGTCCGTCCGTGGATAAGCGCCTAGATGGTTTACCGAATTAACAACGTACAGGCTGGTGAAAGTTATTTTTAAGAACATGGCCAATGACTGTGTACCTGGGTCGTGCATCACTGCCATAGTGAATGCATCCTGGGCATTGCTGACCTCCAAGAGCGATCATGGGGCTCCAGATGCTGCTGAAAACATGATGGCCATGGACATTGCTTTTGTCTTAATTGTCCTGAGGCGTCTTGATCTCGTGAAGTCGTGGCATGCATAGTTACGTCATATTTTTTCTTTCATGGTTGCCATTTCGCCAAATTTAATTTTCCCGGTATATATGGTAAGGTGCTATTTCTGTTCCATAGAATGCATAAGATGTTGATATAACGATCCCAAGCTTATGGTGACAATCATCTTATCCCTATACAGAAAATACCGCGATATTTCATCATAGCTGGTCTGGTGATCGGTTTTGCTGGATGTGTACTGGTTGGTCCACCAGAGTTCCTCACAACACCGTAAACATTCTGTCCTGCTTTCTGTTATTTAATGCAAGAGCTTACATCATCTCCAGCACCAACAAAGTGCTCTTAATCCACTACAAGTTGCCTTATCTGTACACATGCCTTTGCATACGTGACTATTGTCTGCATGCAGTGAAATTTTGGAACAAGTGTTTACTAGTTCCTTTTATGCTCTTAACTCCAGGAAGCTGTGGCTGTCAATTTTAGGCTGGGCAGTTATCGGCATAGGGACTGCATTTGCAATTGTACCCATCTACACTGACATGTATGGAATTGCAAAGTAAGTGTCTATCTCTGAGGTACGGGGGGAGGGGGAGGCTCAAACACTGCCTTGGATTGTAATTGTGAAATTGAAGCCACGATTGTAGTTGGCAATAATATCTACCTACTCTCAGAGTAGCCTTGTTTCCAGGCCTCTGCCCAGATTTTATCTCACAGCCATACATTTTTCTCAACGACTGTGAGATAAAATCTGGGTGGAGATCAGGTGTGTGTGTTAGTGATGGTGGTGGTGGTAGTGGTGGGGAGGTTTACAATCCTCACAGGCAGGGGACCATTGCACATTAATTTTGAGGAATTAGACACGGTAAGAGGGCTTGCTCTGAATGCTACTTTGATAAGTAATTGCAGATGCAGAGGTTTGGATGCTTAGCAACTTGTTGCCAAATTGGCCACATGACCAACTGACCTCTTAATCCGTCTACGTCCAGGACTGTGCATGATCATGAAGCAGATGTTGCCAGTACTTTGTCAGGTATCCAAGTTGCAGGCATTTCCGCAGGGTAAGACACTTTGCTAGCTCCATACTGATATAAGATATTGTACTGTCCTTGCTGAATTGGCATATTCACAATGTGTTTGGTGGGATAGGGTGAGGTTTGAATCGTGAATGTACTTAGATGGCTGGGTGCAAGTCTTGTGTGCAGTTTGGAGGATGAAACCAACAGATTCTTATCTTGGGTGAAAGACTGACCTCCAGAGTCTATAGACTACGGTTGGTAAAGAGTGAATTACTGTGGATACACAATTAGCTATGCTGGAATATTTTGGCTTGTTTGAGTCATGTAGCTATATAGATATCCCATTGACTATTTGGCCAGAGAAGTACCGGTATTTGTTAGACACCATCCTACCATTGCTAGTTCAAAGAATGTTTAACTTATTAAGTGCGTACTTACTGAAGTTTACTCAAGTATGACTCAAGTATCAGCTCCCACTGAATTCTGCCAAGGGCATGACTATCCTTCCCACACCAATTTATGCAGTATAGCTGCATGCATGTGACATGTCACATCCATTTCTGTTCCTCAGGGAGTGTTTAGGTCCCATCATTGGTGGAGCACTTGTGTACAAGATGGGCTTCCCATCAATGGCAGCGGTAAGCCTCAGAATGTGATATCCTCCCAAGTTCTTGCTGCATGCAGTGTCTAATCGCCACCAGCTTCATATCACGCAGCTGCAAGCGTATCACTGGATACTGCACCTGTGAATCACTGGATACTGCAGCTGCATGCCTGTCACTTGATACTGCAGCTGCATGCGTATCACTGGATACTGCAGCTGCATGCGTATCACTGGATACTGCAGCTGTGTATCACTGGATACTGCAGCTGCATTCCTGTCACTGGATATAGCTTAGATGTTCAGTGCATGCACAAAGACTGAAAGCCGCACTCACCATAATTGACTGAAATTAGGAATGGTTCCTTTTGTGCATGTACTATACTGCTGCACTGCAATATTTATTCCTTGCAGATATTTGGCCTGATACTCCTTCTATGTGTAAGTTACTAAAACTTCTGCAAAAGAAATCATTATTTCTAAAATAATAATTTTTCATTTGCTGCAGGCTCTTGTGTTGGTCACTGCAACAGTGATTCAGAGGATTTTAAACATTGTAGAGACTGGAATAGAAACCACGATCGTATTGTTAGTCGCCATGCAGTGATGTGTTGATTATAAGTTTGACACTGAAGTTTGAGGAGTGGTTCACTACGAAAACATGAGGGTAATGCAATGTTGAATGCTATGGGATATCACTCAAAGTACGTGTGCATTTATGTCGTCTTTAAAGCTTCCCAATTATCGCAAGTGTTAATCATTAATTTAAGCCATGGTGGTATGAGAAGCCAGTCAATAGCAAGTTGTTTTTTTTACTGTACTCCATTCCGTGCTGCACCTTTCTTGGTGTGTCTGCAATAATAATTTCATCATGCAATGAAAAAAAATTCTAATGCGTAGTTTCAAGATCATCATCACTGAAATTGGGAATCCACCCCAAGATTAAATATATGTACCTAAGGAACTTATGCAAGCTGAACTCATCAAAGGAGCTAGTACAAGAGGCAGTGTGGACTATACATACATAATTATTAGCCTCGTCCCCATGCAGTGCTCCCCACGAAAGTGGATAACTGGATCACCGTAGAGTCTAGCCATTGTCATGTTCCTGGTTCTTCTCCATGGCGGAGGCCTGGGAACGAGGCTAATCTGTTTGTCGTGTCCGTGTCCGAGCCAGCATGCATTGGTCCGTGTCCGAGCCCGCATGTATCCGGATCCGTGTCCGAGCCCGCATGTATCCGGATCCGTGTCCGAGCCCGCATGTATCCTGATCCGTGTCCGAGCCCGCATCCGCTAGACAATTTAGCCTTGGTGTGCAATCTTATACGTATACAGCCACTAGCTTATCGAAAGTGTACGAGCATGTTTGAAGAGGAAGTACGCCGCGTCAAGGCCGATATTGCACGGCAGGCAACAAAAAGGGAGACACTTCGCACCCTGGACTGTTTTATACTAGACAATTCCATCCGTGAGAGTGCAATTGGGAAGCTCCGCGGTCATACGCTCGAGAACAAGTGGAAGATTTATGAGGAGGTGAAAAGGTGTGGTTTCAAAAATATCGTGGTAGCATCCTTCGGGCATACGACGCGCGTGGATGATGGCTTCGTTCAGCAGTTGGTCGAACGTGGCGTAGACAGGAGCACTATGTTTGCTTTTACTGAGGTCACCGCAGGTGTTGTGAACGGAGTTATGGACACCAAGACACTTCCCATCGGTTTAGAAAAGATGCTGCGATTCGGTTTGCGGAACCCAATCATCGAAGTGTATCTCGCTGACAAATATGTGAACAGCGACAAATTCACAACGCACGACTTGTGTCAACTCTTGCTTCAATGGATTATTTGGGCTCTCGCAAAGCTGTCAAGTGATGCCAAGATTTTGATCAACCTACGCGACCTCCCAAGTGCAATGACGTCCGACACACCCGAGCGCGTGTTCATTATCGTTTCTTTCCTAGGATCGCTGCCACCAGAGAAGCGTCCATTTGGTATAATGTTCGAGGAATCTAGTGGAGATTATTATCCAGAAGAAATAGGAGCGTGGACAGCTGGTATACGCAGGGTCATGGATGAATGCAACTGGCAGTCAGGGAAGCTGTTAGCGCACGTGCACAAGAGGTGGGGAATTGGGGATACTGTGCAGTTGGAATGCTTGACAAATGGTGCGAGTGGTGTGTGGGCTAGTTTGTGTGAAGAAGGTCTAGCCATGGGTCATGCCTGTTCAGCCATCACACTGATGAACTTGATACGCATGGGCAATAAGAAAGTCCTCGAGAAGTACAACTGTACCTATCTGAGGACTGCAGCATTTAACATCACCACAATCATAACAGGGAGGGAACCACATCCAAAGCAAGTCGTGTATGGAGACCGAGCAGTGGATTTGAGTTTTGACTTAGGAGGCCCAGGCGGAGGTTGTCTAGCTGACAGAGGATTTGACATGGCGGCATTCTTTGGTGAAGAGCGACCGATAAGGATCAGTACCGTTAGCTCGTCAGCCATTATCCGACAGAGAATGATCAACCTGTTTGGTGAGAATGAGCAGTTTACGGAGGCCATGGCCATGCGGATGAAAGGTGTGATCCTAAAAGATCGTAATTCAAATAGAAAGGATGACTACACGAGTGAACCAGGGCTCATTCTGCTGTTTGATCGTGCCGGTGGTAAGCTCACTGAAAAAATGGGGGATGTTGTTGAAAAGATGGAGCTCAACTCACAGCATGAAAAGGATCTTATTGCTGATGTGCGTGCCATTTGGGACACTTGTGATCTGCGAGATGAAGTGCAGGGTTACGAGTGCCTGCAGTTTGACACCTTCTACAACAGTTTCGTGGAACCATTCTTTGGGTGCTTCAGATACGATGATGCAAAACATGCTCTACAAGCAATCGACGTTGGCAATGATGGCCTTGTAGACTGGAATGACTTTCTGGTTTACCTCAAATGGGCAATACGTCAGTATCCTGACATCAAAGATGCAGATGAGCTGCTGTCTGTTGCTTTTCGCAAATGCCTTATTCCAGCAATGCGGGATGACTGCCTCATGCAGCTATAGCTGTATGCATACAAAATGAGTTACAGTTCACATTGTCATAAAGTAGCATGGAGTGATTGTACTTTTATGTGTGAATGAACAGTGAAGTTTTTAATATCTAGACTAGTGTCACTATTCACAGTCAGTTTTGTTTTTATAAGGTTTTATATATATAGTGTGCTTTGTGATCAAAGCACATGGAATGCAACAACAGTTGAATTTGCTACAAGGGCTGGGAAATTATTCAGTTCTACAAGATAAATTAGATGGAAAAGAGAGGAGAATTCAATTTGGAGAAGGCGTGCAGGTGGATATAATGGTGAGGCACCCGCAAGGACGTAAACAAATTTGTGCATGCAATAAAAAAGTTAATGTAACCATGACTATAAGTCCTTCATGATCACATGCTAATTCAAAGAATGCAGAGCTTGTAAGCTATTAGTGGGAGGCATAGTGAGTGAAGCTCATTACCCCACTAATTAGCATGGGAAGGATATATAATCCTTAATTACAAGAATGTACTGGTTAATGTTCAGGGCTAGAATTCTTAAGAGCGAGTATATGAGTTCCGAATTTGCACAGCACTTTAGTAAAACTCACTAGCTATAGCCCCTCACTAGGAAACCAGACTAAACGAATGGCAGTTTATCGACAGTTGAACTGCAAAAGTTTTTATTCCACCAGACTCCCGGCCATGCGATCATGTGAGGACTCGACACGGTCCGAACACACCACAGATATTACCAGTATGCCGTGATTGGTTGGCGCGCGCCGCGGCCGCTTAGTAAGTGCACGATGCAATCGATGGGCGATGGCCCTCGGGCAATCCTCAACTCTAAAGTATGTAGCTAATTATGCCAGCATAATCCACCCAAGCCTAATCAATGTTACCTTTGTTGTTTTCCGATGTCATACAATCGTAGTTGATAACCTTCGCGGCGGAACTCGAGCGCAACCGCTGCCAAGTACATAGTTAATGAAATTGGACCACAAGCACCTGTTACCAACGGGGAGCTTGATCATCCATTTCCCCGAATTCTTCTTCCGTCTAATAATATCATCAGAAATTGCTAGGAATACGCATGCGAAGTGTCTTTGCCTCGGGCGCGTGCTTGTAATACGCATTCCGTAAGAATAGACGTAGTTTCGTGGGCCAGACTATTCGCGAACGGCGGAATTCCGGCGGAAGTCTGGTACCGCCGTGCGCGAATAGTCATATTTTTTTGCCGACGTGCATGCAACGTTTATTTGCTGACATCGATGCCTAGCGCCTTATGCCGACGTAGAAATCTTATTTGCTGACGTAGACTTCTTATTTGCCGACGTAGAGACTCCGGCGTTATTCGCCGACGTCGATTCTTACTATCGGACGTAGATCATTTAATTATCGGCAGGAAAGTGCGTTATTTGAAAATCGGTGAATAAATGAATCAGCACTGAACAGCGAGACCTGTAACAGGCTGTGTGAATTCGAAGCGACTACACGTAAAGCGAAGGATAATCACTGCACCGGAACTATGTAAGAAGTTTGTCTGTGAGATTACGAATTAGCTTTTGCCTGCCCCAGTGACACTGGGAGCAGTAGAGAATAACAAGATGCAGAGTAGAGTCAATTACTGAACTATAATAAGTGTAATACGATGTAACTAGCTACTTGAATGTCCTACTGGCCTACTTGATGGAAGATATATAGCAAGAGCCATGCATGGCTGAAACTGCATGAGACTATATGGTGCTGAGATGATGGAGACTAGTGCTGCAGTGTATGGCTCCTGAGGTGGAATGACATTGCAGCATGCATGCACTGACCCTCTTCATTTTATGAGGGGCAAGAATGAGTGAACAAATTGGCTGCTTAATTAATTGTCACCGCGGCTTTGTGAGAGTTCTGATCACATTGGCAGCATGGAAATGAGATACGAGTCAGAAATGATTTACGGCATGAAGTACCATGACAGACAGACAGACAGACAGACAGACGAAGCTCACGTTGAGAGGATCTCGCTCGCACTCGCCCCAATAAGGTCATGTAAATGGTGCATGCATTGGAAACTTAGCCTCGTTCCCAGGCCCCATCCGATTTTTCGTATGGGGCCTGGGAACGAGGCTATTGGAAACTGCCATGAAATTATAAGGCATGCATTCACATGACCTTTTAAAGCTTCATTGGCAATGTATTCTTATGCCTATAGCTACCTTGAATGCCACACAGAATTTTGCAGTAACTGTACCATAAGCTATAAGCACCTTTGGCAGCTAATACAACCATGTGTTTTGAAAAATCATTTCTCTCCTACATCATCCAGAAAGTGCCGTCAATAGCAACCATTCATGACTTCCAAATGCACACTTTCAGTATTAACGGTGACTGCCATTGTTGCAGTACTTGTGTTACTGAAACAAAATCATGTTTGCCAGCCCTTATCACGAGCCGAACAACTAACAGATTCACAACAGCCTGAACAATCACAAGATTCACAACAGGCTGAACGACAGCAAGATTCACGACAGGTGAATGTTGATTATACCATTTCACAGCATACTGCACATCCTCTGATCTTACGCTCTCTACCAATTTCAAAGGATGTGATAGTTCACAGCGTGTACTTCGATGACAGAGCTAGGAATGGCCATGTCAATGTTAGCATGTTCTTAGTTGGGGCGAACACGACCATCTATGACAATAAATGGATAATTGGGTGTGGGGTTGGAGACAAGGATGCACTAGAGTTCAAAGTTCGTTTCACAGCAGAAGATTACCTCATGCATGCCTGGCTTGGATCTGACCCATTTCAGTATGATGAATATATTGTGGAATGTTATGATCTGCCTGTGGTTAATGGAAGCCCAGCTTATGTCATGTATAAGACAGCAAACAACTCACCAGTGTATGTGGTTGAATCGGAAAGGCCCTTGTTTATTCCTGCTCCAAGAATAACACCTTCAGGGGAACACAACATCAGTGTTGTTACATGTACAAAGGTGCATGACAAGGGAGTTACTTGGCTGCCAGAATTTGTCCGTTACCAAAAGACCATTGGAGTTGACCACGTACATGTGAACATCCTAGACACGTTCATAAAAGATGGAGGACTTAAAGCACACCTGATGGATTCAAATTTGGCACAAGCAGTGAAGGAAGGTTTTGTTTCGTTCAGTGTGTGGACAGACTGGTACAATCCAAATGAAGTATATTTGTGGTCTGAAGTCCTGAGGAAACTGGACTGTATCTATCGATATCGTGGTACATATGACTATGCATTTTCTTTGGACACCGATGATTTCTTTAATCCACAGATTCCTGGAAAGACAAACGTGAAGGACTTCATCCTGAAGTGGTGCTATGGCAATTCCACCGGTTCCTGCAGCTTTGCATGGGTGTATTACTACCCTGGAGCTTGTGGACTGAAAGACAAACCCATTGAAGATGGAAATGTTACAAGAGTGCTGCATTCATATGTGAGAGATATTGTTGACCATAGGAAATCAGTTTACAAGACTTCAGTTCTACTTGATGCCTCATTTCACGATGCTACATGCAGGCTGGCTAAACATAAATGTCTAATGCCAGGTTTCACGGTTAAAGAAGTACCTCTTCATGTGGCATATATAGCACACCTTAGAATGCATGCTAAGCCTTCCCACTCCAAGTGTTAATGATTACCTATTATTCTGTAATAGCAATGTGTGAACGTGCAATTTTTAGTACACTAATTTTGCAAGCAACAGGAACACTCTATGGAAGACATCGTCCTTAAATTAATGCTCCAATACTATTGTTGTAATGTTTGAATTATAAATTATAATGAGCATAACATGGAATAATAGGGGAGGATCAATGCGCATAATAGGCTACATTTAGTAGCAAGAGAATGGCATTTTTTAGCATAATGTGGAAGAGCCTATCCGTCATACATGCGTGCATGCCAGCTAGGAGGGGATGCATGAGAAAGTGGCATAAATAACATGATTGCCATAAAGCACAACTTTGAGCTAGCAAGACATAATTATGGAGTTGCTGGAGTGAGACATTTGTTGTTGGAAAACAATACATAAATTGGAGCCACTACTTGAACTACATGATTGCCATAGAGCAGAGCTTCAGAAACTCCCATGCTTATGCCAGGAACAAGAAGAAATATGTTGTCGGCGCAACTTCTTGTTTAGTGCTTACAAACACCAACAAGTTGTTGGTACAATACATATTATTAATTTATTTGAGCTAGCAAGACACATGAGTTGCTGGAGCCAGACATTTGTCGTTGGATAACAAGACCTAAATCGGAGCCACTATACTTGTTTAGTGCTTGCAAACACTGTTGTCGGTGCAATACATATGTTGCAACATGGAGTTGTTAGAACAGCTGTTGGGGCTATTATAGCAAGACATACAGAGTTTGTCGGAGTAGTTGTTGGAACGAACCACATTATGTTAACGTTGGAGTAACTACATGTACTTGTTTCGGGCTTGCAAGCACCAATTGCAAGCTAGTAGCTATAAATTATAGCTAGCTATTATAGTTGCTCAAACAACACAATGTCCTTCTCCAGGGCATTAGCATGTATAGATTTCTGTTTTTGGATCATGATACTTCTTCTGGTAGTGCCATGGCATAACACTTGGCACTGTATTAGCAAGAGTATATAGGGCACACATCAGGCTGCATGCACACTGTTAAAATGGGATGCTATTTTATAATTAGCACCAAAAGTGATAAATTTGGCACAGTTCTCTGTGAAGTTGTTCCAAACTACCTAGATGCTGTACAGTAACGTATAACAGGAATGATCATGAGGTCATCAGGATATAATGTGTGACGGAAGTGGGATGTTGTGGGGCGGGACTAGACTAGTGACGCGCGACCTTCGTACCTCAATTTACTGAACCCGAGTCGAGCTTCGCATAAGAATGTTCGAGAACATTGGGCATGGGCTGGAATCTTCCAGAACATGTACAGGTGAGGCTACAAGCGGATGCAATCGGGGAGCAGCAGTCGAAGCGGACGCAATCGGGGAGGCTGCAATTGAAGCGGACGCAGAGCGGACGCAATCGGGGAGCAGCGGTTGAAGCGGACGCAATCGGGGAGCAGCAGCCCAAGCGGACGCAATCGCGGGGGAGCTGTTGAAAATCGGGGAGCAGCAGTCGAAGCGGACGCAATCGGGGAGCTGCAGTCGAAGCGGACGCAATCGAGGAGCAGCAGTTGGAAGCGGACGCAATCGGGAGAGCTGTTGAAATCGGGGAGAGCCAGCTGAAGCGGACGTAATCGGGGAGCAGCAGCTCTGCACAGAGAGCTGTCCGGCGCCGGATTACTCACGTAGGCGAACGAGGGGGAAGCTACTTGTACATTAATTAATGTGTGTCTGTGTGTGTGTGTGTGTGTGTGTGTGTGTGTGAGTGACGGAAGTGGGATGTTCGTGGGGCGGGACTAGACTATAGTGACGTGCGACCTTCGTACTTTAATTTGTTCGGGCTGGAATGCTGGGGCTGCAAGCGGATGCGGGGAGCAGCAGACGCAATCGGGGAGCAGCAGCCGGAGCGGACGCGATCGAGAGCAGCAGCTGAAGCGGACGCAAGCGGCGAGCGTGCAGCAGCAGCTAAAGCGGGCGCAATCGGGGAGCGCATCTGGAAGCGGACGCAAACGGGGAGCAGCAGTTGCAATCGGGCCCGGGAGCAGCAGCTGATTCGAAGCGGACGCAAGCGGCGAGGAGCAGCTGAAGCGGACGCAATATCGGGGGGCAAGCAGACGAAAATATCGGGGAGCAGCAGCTCTGCACAGAGAGCTGTCAGGCACCGCGGTAGGCGAACGAGGCGAACGAGGGGGAACAGGAAGTAGCTGAGCGAGCGAAGCTACTTGTAATATCTACCCGTAGGTCTGACTGCTTTTCGCCATCTTTATCAAGTGGCTGCAGTGGCGTCGGTTGTGCGATCAGCTAGTTGCACGTGACCTTTGACCCTTGGTGATCGCACTCCTGATCGCACAACTGACGCTATGATCCCACTGCAAACACTTGATAAAGATGGCGAAAAGCAGTCAGACCTTAACAGCTGCTCCGAAGACGGAGCTAGAGAACCAAAGGAAGACGACGCTAAAGGGGCAGCTGCAGAGGGCAAAGTGTACGTGACCACGAGGCGGTCACAGTGGAAGAGAGTCTTCATTACTGTGATGACCTTGCTGGGCTATGCGTTTCTGAATGGTGGAATCTCTATGATCTCACCTTTCTATCCCATCGTGGTCAGTTGCAAGTCTCGGATAACCAGCCGGGGATAACATTCAGGAATCTAGCTAGCTAGCTAGCTAGCTAGTTGCTATGTAGCTAGCTAGCTACCGGGAATATGAAAGAAAACAGCAAGCAGCTCCGGAGCTGCATTGGTGAAGCGGATATTGGTCCGGCAGGAAGGAGGGCAATGTATTAGGGCCAGGGCTGGTTCTAGATTTGTGCGCATTTCTGGTACCTATACCTAGCTAGCTAAAGTATGTACTTCCTGCCGGACCAATATCCACGTCATTAATATAATGTCTGTAGCTCTATGAGCTCAACGGCTTGACTGGTGGATCATCCTGGCCTCCCAACGGTCGTTAAATGTGGAATACACAACTTGGCTGCCAAGCCCTCAAAGCCAGCCCCGGATATCGTGAAATCTAGCTAGTTAGAAATAGCATTGCAGCTGACGTCATCATTGCGAGAATACGGAAAAGTACACCAACATGGCAGTTTTTGGAGATATATAGCTGCATCTATGGCGATCTCGGCGAACGTAATCATGCACCAACAATGCTTCTAGTATGTGCTGAATTGAATGTAATGCAATTCATATGTAGATTAGCTAAAGCTATAGCTATATATTATAGCTATAGCTAAATGCTTATCAGTGATGCAGGGCACATTTTGATCGATACTGCATACGAGACCAATGTATTACGGTACAGCAAGGTGGCGGCACAAATATAGTATATGGAATGCATGGATGTAGGGTAAATTCCATCATAAAGCTAGAAAGTTCTGCGTCATTTTATAGACTAGTTGCAGAACCTTTGGTTGTGACCTGAATTACCTACCATTGGTTAGCTTTTCTTCCCTATATATGTCAGTTTGTGACATTCTGACTGTTCAAATCTGGGATGAATGTCCTAAAATTTAAAACACTGAATTATAGGGCACCTTGTAGTTGCACTCGTTCCTTCTTTCAGGTTCTGTGACGTTGAATTTTATATTTCCGTGAAGCACTGTGCATGGCACTCTTTGGCGCTATACTATTAAAACAATGGCCATGCAAGCTTAACCACAGGGCAATCTATTCTCTACATCTGTTTCCTATAGGCAAAACACCACAATGTTGCAACATACGTCATTGGGTTTGTCATTGGTATAGCACCTCTGTCCATGACGGTGTTGTCTCCTCCCATTGGATACTTAGTAAGTATTGAGGTAGCTACTGATTGTGTGATTAAATGTGTTTGCTTGCTGAGTTGGAACTGTTTACTGACTGGGTACTAGCTATAATATATTCCCCAGCTCATTATGTCAGCTAATTTAGCTAACTCTCATACCATATTAAGAAACAACTTAAGGAAGCAAAAACCCATATTAAAGTATAATCCCTGGTATTAAAGCCCCAATATAAATTCATATGGGCTTATGGGTCGACTTTTGCATTAATATACAGGAGTTATAAAAGTTAATAGATACAAGGGCTTGGATATAATTATACTCCGTGCAGCAGACCACAGATAGGTGTTGTAAGCACATGCAGCAAATGAACCAGTTAGTACCCAGGTATGGGGGGATTTGTTATTTTAACCATTGCCTGCACGCGCATATGCGAAGCAGGGTTAAGCAGTCGGTTTTGTCTGTCTGTCCGTTGTCTGTCAGTCGTCTGTCTGTCTGTCAGTTGAGTGTGAAATTACACAATCTACAGGCTTAAATGATTGCTAAACCCAACGATAACAAATAAAACCAGCATCTCTCTACCCAAAGTAGCTACTTCTGTTCTGTGCAACTCCATATTATCATGGTATAGAGTAATACGGTCAGCAGCTAAAAATATGGGCATACACAGGCTCTGGCACATGTTCATACCGAATCCATGTCAGTGTAGTGCAGTATGAATCTTAGACTGGATGATGTACAGGTAAGTATTCTATGTTTCTTCTGCACCAATTGGGTCTAGACACTTTACTTAGGCCACAGATATAGTTTATCAGTGCTGCAGTTTATGTGACAAGGATCTCTGTTACTAAGAAACGATGTTACTGTGGACTAGGGAATTATCTGTGGTCTATAGCTAATTGGCCAAATTCACTTGTTGCTGAACCCCTCATGCCACTGTAAAAACAGAAAGTTTGTTTACTCATGTTCTTTGTCAATTGGTTGGTACCTTCTCATAAATGAATTGGATGAGCATGAACAAGCCCCACACTAGTCGTAACAAGCGGTGTTGATCTATAAATTTGGTAGCCTCGTTCCCAGTCCCACGCCCAGCTTTTCGTCGCTTGTACTGCAAGCGACGAAAAGCTGGGCGTGGGACTGGGAACGAGGCTATAAATTTGGTGCATTCAATATATAACGTTTGAAACAGAACATCACATGTACTGATTGCCAACAATTTCACTACTACCACAAACTTCCTACAACTTTTGTGACCGTGCTGACACACATCAACTCATTTTCTCTGTGGCTAGAATGCATGCAGCATGCTCACACTAGTACTTTCCCCACAATGTCCTGTGTTCACCTAGCACACTATCATCCCGTGAGGACATGTCAACTCACATGACAATTGAAATTCAGTGTATGCTCTCGCGTCCACTTCTTGAGTGTTCATTTTTTACTGCGTACGTAGCTTCCACATTTGGGGATAAAATTCACGCAGCTTGCTGGACTGTTCTTGGCTGGGGGATCCCTGATTCTCTTTGGGCAAGTGACTACTATGTGTATCATGCATTATTTTGGTGTCATTCCGATGGTACCCTACTCTAGAACTAGACCTTATGGTATGGAATCTTGGCATTTTTCTGCAAGGATAAAGTGTGCTGAAATAATATTATGCTACACTTTAGAACAAACAGCTGGCTCTTCTTTATACTGTATACTAGACTATAACAACTTTGAGTAATGAATATGTCATACTCTGTAAGAAATGGCTATCTTATATATATCTGCGACACTAAATTAAAGTACTCAAAACCACTGAATTCACTTGTCTGCAACTGGCCATGGCAACCAATACACACACTCCACCTACACACACACATGCATACATTCAGACACACATGCCCTTGCACACATACACATACACATCATGACATGTACAAATATGTATACACACACCACACATGCACACATACACACATATAGGAGCATATTTATCCACCATAGAGTCAGAGGAGGCAGCTGCCTCCTCACCAATTTGTACCTTTCATTATCGATGCCGACTTCGCCAGGTCGGCTACCAACTAGAATCATTCCCACACTTTGTCTGTCTCAGTCCTAGTTTTTCTGGGCTATGGGAACAAAACCACGTGTCCCAAGATTGAACCAGAAACGCTGTAAAATTCAAGGGGGGGGGGGGGGGGGGGGGGGGGGGGGGGGTGTATGTCCCCAGACCCCTGCCTGCATGGAACGCTTCGCATGCTTATGTTTTACATCTGGATCAGCTGAGATATGTATGTGAGTGTTGTGCTCTTTGATGTAGCTTGCCTCCTTTGTCTCAAAACCCAAGATATTCCCCTGTGCACACACACACACACACACACACACACACACACACACACACACACACACACACACACACGCACACACACACACACACACACACGCACACACACACGCACACACACACACCACACATGTACACACACACACTCTCTCTCTCTTCTCTCTCTCACGCACCCACACATAGGTTTGTGTCTATAATGCCCACTCCGACACTGTTCACAACGTTTAGTTTATTACTGAGGCTGGTGGAGGGTACTGGTTCTGCAATGTTCTACACTGCTTCCTACTCATTGGTAATTCAACTGTACCAGGAAAGACGGGCCACAATTGTGGTAAGTACAGCTATAGCTGTTACATGAATACCTAACATTGCACATCTGCAGCGTGAGACTTTCAACTTCAAGATGTCACATCCGGCAATGTCCTTGGGACTTAGGTTCTGTGTGAGCAGAAAGGGTGGGACAGGGGGAGGTGGGTGCACCCATAGTGTGCAAACAGCATGGCCGTGTCTGGGCTCCGCGCCACTGGGAAGGCCAAATTTCCGTCATTTTTGGTGTAATGGACTTAAGAAAACAAGCCATCTTGCCTTGCAGGGCCTCCATTTCCTGTGTTTATGACCCACTACGGCAGGTTGGCATTTCTCGGGAGACATGATTGCAGTTGGTTGGTGTGGTTAAAGCACCATAGTTGTTTAGCAAAATTTTGATCTGTGAATTATCAGAGAACGTGGTAGCGTTCTCTATTTAGGGATGGCCAAGGAAATTTCGAATTTACCATACTTATGCACTGGCAGAATAACGGCCAAAGGAGCTACAACCCCCCAAACCAAGCATGCAGACAGAACGTTACTACCTAGCAGTACACAAAAACACTCGCAAACGCACCTTAGAGTACACGGGAGTCGATGAATAAGTCGCGGGGGAAAGTCCGATTTCGTCATCTTCTTCTTTCTTTCTTTCTTTCTTTCTTTCTTTCTTTCTTTCTTTCTTTCTTTCTTTCTTTCTCATACAAGGCCTTGCGCAAGGATAGCGTACCAACTAAAGCACTTCTGGAGTTCATTTATGCACAGAACAACACTGATTTCGCCGTAGTAGAGCCTTTGAGCCCTTTTGTCTGCGAACTGACAAGAACAGCAGTTTTGGCTAGCGACGATCCGATGGCATTCTAGCACGACGCCATTTTGAGGCAATGAGGTCACGCGTTCGCCAATTGCGCATGCACAATCCAAATGTAAGCACATTCTTTTCGTGTTCTTTTGGTTGTGATGGCTGCGTTTGGTACACTAACAGAATCCCTATGAATCCGTCATCTGGTGGCTCCTACTGCTACGAGGAATTTCTACCAACCTGTTCTTGTCAAGATGTATAGTGACTATGCCATCATGGAGGCGTGGCTTTCTTTTCATGACGTAACTACAATGCAGAGTTTTGGATTTCCATTGCAAGTACATGACCTACACGGCTGCCATCGAGCGCTCTGATCTGATGAAGGGTGAATGCCCCACCCCCTCATCCGCGAAGGTAACAATAAACATTGATCACAACAGCAACATCAAAAAAATATTAATAATGGAAACTAAATGAATCATTAAAGCCTGCTCAGTGCCCAGCAGAAGGTCCACGTCCACAAGAGAGACCATCACAGCTTTGTTGACATGGTGATCGCCTCGTAGTCTCGGGCCTAGGAACGATCGAGGCTAACATGGTGATTAAGTAACAACACCTTAAAATCTGGCATACATCCAGTTCCCCCGTACCCTTATGGTGACATGACGTTGCACGTACCATGACTAAGAAGTTACGCATTTCATGTGCTCGAAAAGTACACAAACTAGTGGCAAAAAATCCCATCCCCTCCCTAAATTCTACATTATATAATGCAAGCATGCAGACAGAACGTTACTACCTACATGTAGCAGTGCACAAAAACACTCGCAAACGCACCTTAGAGTACACGGGAGTCGATGAATAAGTCGCGGGGGAAAGTCCGATTTCGTCATCTTCTTCTTTCTTTCTTTCTTTCTCATACAAGGCCTTGCGCAAGGATAGTGTACCAACTAAAGCACTTCTGGAGTTCATTTATGCACAGAACAACACTGATTTCGCCGTAGTAGAGCCTTTGAGCCCTTTTGTCTGCGAACTGACAAGAACAGCAGTTTTGGCTAGCGACGATCCGATGGCATTCTAGCACGACGCCATTTTGAGGCAATGAGGTCACGCGTTCGCCAATTGCGCATGCACAATCCAAATGTAAGCACATTCTTTTCGTGTTCTTTTGGTTGTGATGGCTGCGTTTGGTACACTAACAGAATCCCTATGAATCCGTCATCTGGTGGCTCCTACTGCTACGAGGAATTTCTACCAACCTGTTCTTGTCAAGATGTATAGTGACTATGCCATCATGGAGGCGTGGCTTTCTTTTCATGACGTAACTACAATGCAGAGTTTTGGATTTCCATTGCAAGTACATGACCTACACGGCTGCCATCGAGCGCTCTGATCTGATGAAGGGTGAATGCCCCACCCCCTCATCCGCGAAGGTAACAATAAACATTGATCACAACAGCAACATCAAAAAAATATTAATAATGGAAACTAAATGAATCATTAAAGCCTGCTCAGTGCCCAGCAGAAGGTCCACGTCCACAAGAGAGACCATCACAGCTTTGTTGACATGGTGATCACCTCGTAGTCTCGGGCCTAGGAACGATCGAGGCTAACATGGTGATTAAGTAACAACACCTTAAAATCTGGCATACATCCAGTTCCCCCGTACCCTTATGGTGACATGACGTTGCACGTACCATGACTAAGAAGTTACGCATTTCATGTGCTCGAAAAAGTACACAAACTAGTGGCAAAAAATCCCATCCCTTCCCTAAATTCTACATTATATAATGGGATGGGACTGAGCCTGGTTAAAGGCATTTCTCCTTGTTTCTTAGCTTTTTTGAGGGGTGGAATAATTCCGAATGTGACAGGCCATCACTAAATCCTTTTTGTTTTTCTCAGAAAATTTTTTGCCACTAGTGTACATAGCATGCACTAGCATGAGCTAGGTTAGTCTCGCGTGGCCAGACCCAACACGGAAGGGAGGGTCTGCTCTATACTGTCTAGCATGCATGCATGTGTTTTCTAGAAACACCCTAGGTGCCTTTGTGGGTAATTTATCACGTGCAGAGAGGCATTCAGCGCGCCCTAATGCTAACTGACCTATATCTGTTTCTCTCTAATTAGCCCATGCACATGAACAAATCATGGTCGCTCTAATTACCCCGCGCGCGCATGCGCGAAGCGGGGTTAAGCAATCGGTTTTGTCCGTCAGTCAGTCAGTCAGTCGTCTGTCAGGCGGAAAAAATTGAAATCTCCCCACATAGACCCTCATAAACCATCGAAATGGAGTCAAACAATAGCAAATAGCAAAAAAACTGCTCTATGTGTACCTGACTGAAGTCAAGGCGCTCCGTTTCGCTGTATTTCGGCTATTTCCTACTTTTCATAACATTGGCTCCACCTCTTCGTGACCTCGGAGTCCCATCAAGAACAGGACACGCAGTGCATTTGGAAACTTCGTGCTTCGAGCTCGAGATGACCGCTAGGAAACAGTGTTTTCTCACGATCTATGTACTTCACAGACATCATGGTTATTGTTTCGGCTGTTTTTTCCAGCTATTTCCTATTATTCGTAACATTTGGCCCCACCTCTCCAGCTTCACATGCACAATATAGTATATACGGTAAGCGGTCACTCCCACACCTTGGATATGGCCATACACGAACACAGTATACGCGCTAGTCGCCCTGTCGGCAGAGATGTCACGTCGATTGTAGCTGCACTGCATGCATCCTGGCCTGTAGACGTTCAGCGCGGGTATGTGTTCTATGAAGACCTCTAGTTATTGTACAGACCGAAGCATTTGGGCTCCTCCTCTCAATTGTGCAACCACGTCTATGATGATGTGCTGTTTTCGCTGTCCTGGTGTGGTCATTAATATTGTGGTACTCCATGCATTACTGGTATGTGTTTCTCCATGTGTGCCTATCTGTTGCCCTATTTTGTCATGGTAACATAATGTCATCCGTATATGGGCATAGAGTGTGTGTAGCCATTCACATCATGCAGCTTCATGATGGGTACTGATAGCCTTGTTCACAGGCCCCGCCCAGCTTTTCGTCGCTTGCAGTACGGAAAAGCTGGGAGAGCCTGGTATGTTTCGCCACGTGGGCATTACGTACGTAATCGACAAACGGCCAAAATTTTCAGAACGAAAAAGCGATGTTTTGCGTATTGTTCAACCAACTACACGTTCAACGCTTGGTGTGTATGACAGTCGCCCCCCGCTAGCTAGATACGTGTGGTAAGTTACCTCGTACCTTTGCTCTTCTTGCTGTTCTGAGCCCCAGTTTGCCAATGTTCAATTAAGTCCTTTCTACCACCTTTCTACCCTCAACTTCACGCAAGTGAGGAAACATACCAGGCCCTCCGCGTTCTTTCGTGCAACCGAAAGCGGCGCGCGGGCCTGGGAACGAGGCTAGGGTACTGATTTATAGTGGTACAATACTTGGTCATCACTGTATGCAGGGTATGATGCAGCTCTCTGCTTCTCTGGGGTATTGCATTGGGCCTCCGATAGGAGGAGGGCTCCTGGAGGTAAGAGGATTCTGTGGAGAATATGGCACTACAGTTGAGTAATCTAGGTAGATTCCAAGCCACCACCGACTTAACCGCAATGGAGGGTTATATTCAGTGGAATGTTGGAATATCCATTGTAGTCACACACATGCTATGAACATACAAGTAAGACGGCAAATTTTCAGAAAATTTCAGCGGAAAGTCTACCTGATTCTTAGGACAGAGTGAGAATCAAATGGAATTTGACTGACCCTTCAATTCTAGGCAACGGTGTCTATTGGACTTGTCTTCTGCTCCTCTGCTCAGTGGTCGTATGCTTGGCTTACTGGTAACAGCATCTAATATTCATAAGAAGGTCTGAAGGTCTTGGGTCGGATTCCATCCCAGAGTTTTCCTGGGGGTCTATTTCCCACCCATTGGCATCCCCATATCAATGTATGTAATGCTGATTCTTCTCAAAATATTACTTTTACCATACTTTACTTCCTTGTAGGCTGGCGGGTTCAAGCTTCCGTTCCTAGTGTTTGGTGGATGCATTCTTATCCTGCTGTTATTCCTGCTTGTATTAGTCCGGCCAACAGGTATACTTATTATTGCACTTGTGAAGAGAAAGATAGCATACTGTTATACTAATGTGTAAAGTAATACCTGATACACTCTGCAACTGTAGTGGAGTTCTACTATACTGTACGTACGAGTGTTGTTACCAACACATGTTCCGTTCAGACAAGGAGGTTCACACACAAGTATGAAAGGAATTGAGTCAATTGAAGAGCTCTGTATGATGAGTCACAAGCATCACAATATGCTACTTATTTGTTATTCTTAAGGTTATGGGCTCGTCGTGCACATGCAGTGGGAGTGGCCAGACAATTTGTTCAAGCCCATTTTTCTCACACAGAAACGAAGCAGGGAGGGTAGTCGACATGCATACTAAACATCATTTTAGTACGTAGCTCACACTGCAGCTATTGAATGCTGGTTTAATCAATTCCAGTAACCTATTCACCAAAACTCTCCATTGTGAAGACTGCCACCAACTGGTTCTACTGTTTGGAGCTTTTACAGATACGCTGTATAGCCGCTGTATAGCCATGTAAAACCGAGCAGTTCAGTTTGCGTAAAGCAGTATGTACCACTTTTCTCGAGCGACAGCAGATAAATTTGCCAAGCTTCTGTCATGCACTTGATGACTATTTCAACACCATTGACCAGGTCCAATTTGAGTTCCACAATGTTATTTTTGGCTAGAAAATTCAGCATGCACTTTCAATATACTTTGCGCAGCGCGCGCACGAGTATCCCGTAATCTTAACTGGATTTATTTCCTCCAAAATGTGACCTCCGTTCTGTGTTGTAGTTATAGCACCATTGTAATTGTCAACCAGGTATCGATATCTTCCCCTCTACCTACTATAACAATGGCTGTATACCATAGATCCGGAAACTTTGGCGTTAAATATATTTCGCCTTATAATTTTTTGCATTGTTTTATTTTCGTCGCTCAAGCACACCAACGAAAATTAACCACACAAAATTTCATTCACACATACACGTACACGTGCGCATTCCCGGGACCAGATACCATGTCGCACTATTGGAGAGGAGCTGGAGCATCAGATCAGCGTGAGCGAGGGAATGCAGCAGACACCCATGCCGCATTGCTGTATCACTGATAGAGAGGGAACTTCCATCAGCTACTTACCTCGAAAGATTTCACCCGTCTGTCTCGGTCCGCGGTTCCAACTGCTTCAGAAGTTCGCTTCTGTGATCGCGCACTTGGGCTGATAAGCCTGATATAGAAGAGCTCAGTGATCTTCCAGGATCGGCAACACCATCGACAGGTTTTTGGTTGCACAGCAGAGCCATAATTGTACTTCGATTCACGAAAGCTCACGTTCATAAAATTATTCGACATTGAATTAATTTTCGTCGTAATGCAGTATCGACGAAAATAATTACGGCGAAAATTTCCGATCTACGGTAGTTTACTATATCCCTGTTCTGTAGTGGTGAACACATGAGTTATGAACATTCCGAATTATAGCAGTGTGCATAAATTATAGATGCACTGTAAGGAGGGCACCCATTTGAACTCAGCAATCACACTGTGATATATTCGTGCGGCCTGATGAAAACAACTCTAATGACCTTGTCGAACACATAATCATATTATGCTGCTGCAATATCGTAGTGCTGCATGCACATTTACTTGTAATTGGATAAATAATTGTTCAAGGAGAGATGAAAAACATTGTGAGGTGAAGCAAGACGGGGGGGGGGGGGGGGGGACTTGCCTTACGTACATGGTTAGGTTTCAAAGGGGGGAGGTGGAAAAAAAGACTGATGACGGATCGAGCATATACTACCTGGCGCTCTCATTGCCCTGCTACTGGACTGTCCCACGTGTACATTATCATGTTGGCTATTTACACTTGCAACCTTTCTGCTTTGTCGTCTGCAGATTGTAAACTTGTGAAGCTGCCATGGAAGCTGGTCTTGAAACTTTTTTGCAATATTCCTTTTGTCTTGTTGTGTAAGTCACTGCAGCTTAAGACATACATACCACAGTGTCCTGAAAAAACATACAAATAGCTTTACAATTTACATGACATTATGTTTCCTTCCCCCCAGTTTTGGCTCTTATACTGACTGTTAGTGCTCAGACTGCTATATTGGCATATTATGGACAGTTTCTTGACATGCATGTGAGTCAACAACATTTATTTTTATGAGCACATTATCACCTCCATGCATTGTGCATATGGCCATTGTGAGAAGTCTTCCACTGTGGGTTGAGTCACTATTCATTTTGCTTGTTAATGAACACAGGATTCCATAGTTGTGCAGCCACCACCCCACTAGCTTCTCTATCCTGCATGTGCTCAAACATGCCTGACAATTCTTCTTAATCTTCTGGGTTTTCAATTTTGCAGCCCCTCCTAGCTTCTCTATATATCCTGCAGGCCTGACAGTCTGTTGTCCTGTAATGTTGTGCTACGGGTTTTCAATTGCCAGGGCAGTGAACACTGCTTCTTCCTACCTACAGTTTCATCTGAGAGTGGGCATCATAGGAGTTGCCTACCTGGTAGGAATGTCAACGTATACACTCGGCGCCATAGTTGTTGGCCTGCTAACAGATAAACTGGTGAGTGAGTATAGTTATACAAATGATACTAATACCTTTTGCACGGGTTGTCTGAAAGATCTACTGACTAGCCATGAGGAACTTGAGTAAAATATCCTACAAGAGTGGGTTGGGTAGAATGGAAGATAGAATCTGAGTAGACAAGACAGCTAATGTACGTAGGCCTATACCATAGTCGTGCGTTATTATATACCGTAGTCGCGCCTATAACTCCACAGGAAGGAAATATGCGCCTATTATCGGGATGCACCTAATAACGAATGACATTCCTCGAATAGGAAGTGCACTTCAATAAGCCAGTTGCACACAAGCGAAAGTATTCACGGAATGTGTGATGTCACATCTGGTTGCTCTATTGCAGCCATGTTAAGTATTGCAGTGAATGGCGAAATCGGCAAGAGGCGCTTGAAATGTGCGCGTGACTAAAACTATACCGCTTTACAATTTAAGTGACCGCGGTGATAAGCAATAGACCTGGACATTCAAGACGGTGAGCGAAGTATGAGAATCGGTTGAAGTACGAATGAGAACAAAGCGGTCTTGCCATGTCTACAGCTCCCCTCAGCACTGTTTCTGCATAGCTTGATTATTATGCTTCGAAAGTGATAGCTATGATTTCTGTGACGCTACTGTCGCGGACCTCCCGGGAGCAGACCTGAGTGAGTCGTTGCTGCTCTTTTGACATCGCTATCAGGAAGTGCCTGGAACAAGCTCGCGACTGCAACCTCAGCTACCTCTCATCCATCCCAAACACTCTGAGCCATCTCAGTCTCCTACCTGGATCGCTTGGAAATCAGTGGAAGAAGGTGCTAGGGTTGTTGCCACAACATGTTACAGGTATGTCCAGCATACTGCGTTGTTCTCATTTGTACTTCAACTGATTCTCACTCTTTCTACACTGGCAGGTCTCATGTTCATCACCACAGTCACTTAAACTGTATAATCGGTATAGTTTTTTTCAAACCACCCAAATGCCAATTTTGCCATTCACTACAATACTTAACGTGGCTGCAAAATAGCAAACGTATGTGATGTCACATCAAATCAAATCAAATTCCTTGCGTGCAACTGGCTTATTCGAATTATAGCTTTTCAACTCTGTAGGATTAAAAATGGCAGTTTCTGGAAGAAGAATGCAGCGCTTAACAGCAAGTACCTGGGATGAGAGTTGAACCTGCGCCTAACAGTGAATATGTGCCTATAAGTGAGCTGCGCCTAATAACGTGTGACTACGGTATACGTACATGTATACACAAGGATGAATGACATATTAGTTGCTGATCTTAGATGCTGATCTTAGAATACAGTATCATTGCAATAATTACACTCCTGGTAGGGGAAAAATTGTGCCGCGTAAATAAATCTAACCTAAATAAATAACGTTTGACTGCTTAGGAATGGCCTGCAGAGATTCTGACTACACCGTCGTGATCGCTATCATGCACTGTCCTCACCGTACAATTTTGGTGCTGAAACTCACCTTGGTGGTGGAGATATGAGCGCTTTTGTCTCGCCGTTGGCCGCCATTGCTCGAGCGCTCCATCGACTTCCGGTGGCAGTACCGTTCTTAGGAAAGGCACACGAAGATTCTGACCACATGGCCGTGATCGCTGTCGTTCACTGACACTTACATGCCAAAACTCACCGTGCTGGCGAAGTTGTGAGCGCTGTAACAGTTTCTTGTCTTCTCCTTGGGCCGCCATTGCTGACTCAGCTCATCGATCGACGTTGACGTTGACCGACCACGGTCCTCACGTGGCATGTGCGTTAATTGGCTTGCGCTACCGTCGAGTCGCAACCGGTTGCAACGTGGCTACCAGGAGTGCGGTTGCCCCTCGTACAATGAGTAAACATAATAGGTGAAATTTGCTTACTTACGTAATAATTACCAGCCATGTAAGTACACAGAACGTTACGTCAGCATAATTAGCTTTCCTTTACACTACCCTATACAGAAGATTCCACGATACCTGATTATTGCTGGTCTCCTGGTTGACTCTGTTGGATGTGTCTTGGTTGGCCCAGCGAAATTCTTGACTACACCGTAAGTGCTCTGCATGCCACCAGCAGTAGGCTAGGCACTAATGTTATTTGTGTTTCTCTGCAAAATTACTTCCAGACCCATTTTAGTGCTGCAAGTGTAACTTAAGTCCCTCAACCTGGTTGCATGCCACTATCATTCAAGGCTCCACAGCTGCCTTCCAATAATTAAGGCAGTATAGTGCGTAGCTACTGGTGTTCCTGTCACTTGGACTCTCCCTAGCAGCCGCCTCCGAATTTGTTGCACATAGCATAATTGTCACCATGGCAATATATTGTACACACCAGATCCTTATTGTGGATTGATCCATGTCCATTGAAACCCTGCTTTAACAGCAAGGTTACCATGGAAACCACTCCCCAGGGTGCAATTCTGGAGCATGCGAATGAGCATCCCATTTTACAGTGTTGCAACTTAGAAACTGTTTTAACAGCACGTTTATGGTGACTCAAAATACCTATGTGCTGAGTGGACATATTTGGCCTTGCAGTTTAAAGTTCAAACGAGATAAATCCACTTGCACTCTTGGTAGTATTACATCCTGCCCCAATTTGTTTTTCACAGGATACTGTGGCTGTCAATTCTAGCCTATGCAATTGTGGGTGTGGGAAGTTCAATTGCACTTATACCTGGCTATTCAGATCTGTATGGGATTGCAAAGTAAGTTGCATGCAAACCATGTAATGGGTAAAGTATTGTACTAAGATTTTGTGCATGAATTGAACCAGAAAAACTTTGAGAGAATGGAAGCATTTCACGGAAAATTTCAATGAGCTTGCTTTAGTTGTCGTACTGGTCACAGGAGAAACGACCTGTAGATACGGGACTGGACGGGCACTGTCGTTGTCAAAGTTGCTCCATGTTTACACCGTCCACATGCTGATTTAGTCCGTCGTGGGACCACTTCAACTACATTATTTCCTGCGTACACCACACCTAACATCACTCTACGCAGGAGAATCACTGAAAAAGCCGAATTAATACAAAACTTCAAATGGTCCCACCATGGACTCGACGGGTGTGCGAACGGTGTGGATACGGAGAAGCTCTGAATGGTTACGGTGCCCGTCTAGTCCGTATCTTCAGGTGGTTTCCCTGTGGGTGACAAACTTACTTGGTCTGCTTGTAGTTCCTGCGCTTACCTCTCTTACTGTGGATATAACATCTTGAAGTTCTCAGTTTGCTTAAGTGCATGATAGCTTGAGAAGGTACTTCACTCGACAGTTAGCTTTTTGGGTCTCTGAGCCAGGGGTGCTGTGATGACATGGCTAAAGTATGTGTGTTCAACTCCTTGTTCATTGCCCTATTTTAGTTCTTCTGGTTACAAAATGAATTTCAAAATCATGGTGCGAATTATTATCTGATGTAAGGCATTTGATTGAAGCTCTAAACCTACATACTTTTCCATACCCAGGACACTGCATGAGGATGAAGCAGTAGTTGCAAGTACTCTGTCTGGATTTCTTGTTGCAAGTCTTTCTGCAGGGTACGAACTTTCTAACTCTGTAGTCAATTGGACTTACCCCAGCTTTGCTGGCATGTACACTTGAGAAGCATGGGAACAAGACCATACATGCAGGCTTAGTCTCATTCCCAGACCGTTTATCCAGAGCGTATATCGCTTCCAGTATAGCGTGCAATACTAAAAGCGATCCGTGCTGGGGTTGGTTGGGTCTGGGACCAAGACTAATGCAGGCTCTGAATGGTTATGGGGTTTATACTCTTTTAGAGACTACTCATTAGCTAGTCGGAGGTAGTGAACAGACATTTGAAGTGCAGATTGCATTGAGACTGTATATTGTGTATCTGCCACTACCTATCTGCCATTGCAAAAGGGAATTGGTCTCTATTATAGTGCAGGGGTGTAAAATTTTGAGTCCATGCAGATAATGACTCACATACGTAGCAGCAGTTGATACACAGACAGGAGCTTGAACAATGTATGTAGGCTGAAGGCACTGTTGAAGCACACAATAAGCATACGAACCTGGCTTGGCATGCCTACCAGGAACATTTTCTCCTTCTGAGATCATTTCTGGTGCAATCTGACCTCGAATTATGGTATCAGTTTTGTTTTATGGGAAGGAAAGGTAATGATTAGAGAATATGCAACTGTCTCCTCTGCCTCAAGGGTAGTTACGCCCCAGTAACTACCCCACACAATAAACGCCCCACACAAAAAACATACGAACCTGGCTTGGCATGCCTACCAGGAACATTTTCTCCTGAGATCATTTCTGATGCAATCTTGGGACACATGGTCCTGTTCCCATGCATATCCCAGAAAAATTGGGAACGAGACAGATGTAGTGTGGGGACGACTAGTTGCAATCTGACCTCGAATTATGGTATCCGTTTTGTTTCATGGGAAGGAAAGGTAATGATTAGAGAATATGCAACTGTCTCCTCTGCCTCAAGGGTAGTTACGCCCCAGTAGTGTCATGCTTTGGGATGCAGTTATGAAACTAGCCTGTAATGGTCTCATTCTGAGAACAACTAATTATACAATCATGGGTTATGCATGGTGGCTAGGTGTGAGGCCAAGTGAGCACTAAACATCACAGGGGCCTGGGAAATGTACGTGCATTGTATTGAGTGTATGATAGAATGGTTGAATGCATCTGCATATGATCTGATTTTTCAGGTCTTGTTTAGGTCCCATTGTTGGTGGAGCACTCGTGTACAAAGTTGGCTTCCAATCGATGACAGCAGTAAGTCATTTCATTTCAGTGAAGTTAAGCTAAACCTGTGTTTGACCAGTCCAAGAATCGTGCCATGGGAAAAGATTGCATGTGATTCTGTTTTATTAGGTACGTCATGCCATACTGGTTACATGTTGGGCATATGCTCGATCATTGGACTGTATCAGGGGGTGCAGTGGAGCACTGGAAGAGTGAAGAGTCTCTAGTGCTCAACTCAGGCTCTGTCGTGGGTTTGAATCTCACTAAAGCCTTTTGGTTTTTCTGTTGAAGGGTCGTTCGCCTTAAAAGGGAATTTGCTATTGCCCTTCCAAAATAACAAGTTTCAGAAATTCATGCCGTTATGGTTTCAATGATGGAGCACGGTCATCTGTCCTATGACTTTCTGGCCTTTATGGCAAGTTGAAAACAAGGAATGAGTAGTGGAATCTATAGTCAGTATGTATATGGCATGTGTGGAATGTGCTATACTGCAACCCAAAGAGTAGGAATGACTGCTGTCTAGGAACATTTTGAAACATTTGAGTGACTAGTACTAATGAAAACAATGGGGTGTGGTCATCTGTGTTGTGACTTTCTGGCTTAATTTGTAGTTGATAGGGGTGAATATGGAATGAGCGAAAGTTAAGCCATGCAGAACATGCCGTATAGGTACTGACTAGATTTCCCCCAGACCCTAGAAGGGCGTGCTTCATACGCCAGCCTACTACCAACAGAAGTTACCTACAGCCTCTTCAATATAATGGCTCTACTATGTTTTGCCTGTCCAACGCTCAAATGCTTCTGCCGCCCGTGTGTGTATATTGTGGTAATGCATAGGAGTTGCTGTGACTCAAATTACACTCTCACCTGCCTTCTCAGCTCATAGAGCATCTAATCAGTGCATTGAAATCATGAAATCTACCTTGTGTAGGTTATTAGTTGGTTATGTGTAAATTGGAGTGGTACCACTCAGTCCTCTTGAGCTAGAGGGCAAATAATCCCACCCACTGACATCACGTAATACGTATAGCATGTGCGCTAACATAACTGGGCTTAACTAGCTACACTGAAACTACTGTGAGCTGGTAGAGTGTAAGGTATTGAGACTGGATTGCAAGGAACGCTATATTCGGTTGACTTGAAGATCTGTAGTTGCATTACCGTCTCACCTAACAGCCGAAGATCCCGTGGTCCTCGATCAGGTCCTGGGATCCCAGGTCCCCAGGTTCCCAGATCCTGGGATCCCCAGGTCCCCAGGTTCCCAGATCCTGGGAACCCCAGGTCCCAGAGTCTCCTGGTCCCGGGTCCCCAAGTCCCCGGGTCCTTGGTCCACGGATCCCATGGGTCCTCGGGTCCACTGAATATAGTATCCTGGATTGTAGCAGGCAAGCCACATCGTCATTTTCTGCATTATTTTCTCTCTTGCAGGTATATAGTCTGCTGCTCCTCATCTTCGTAAGTACTTTTGAGATCATCTTCCAGCCAATCTTTCATGCCATTGTTCTTATAATAGATTATACCACATACATATACGTACAAGGAAAGGAAGCATGCACTAAGTCTTAGTAGATGCCATGTACGCACTGCATATCAAAATACGCTTAAGGTTACGATGTACTATTCGATTACATTTTTTGCTGGTAACTTTGCTGCTTTATATCTCAGGAACTATAACAGATATTAGTCTGAAACAAGTTCCATTCCAACATTACAACACCAAATGAAACTCCTGGAACAGGAAAGTAAAATGCCCCAGGGTATTTGGACCTAGGCAACTAGACTCACTGCTCAAGCACTCTTGCGTCAAATTACTGAGAGGCAGACTGGAGCCCAACCCTCAAAAATTCTCTGGCACTACTACGCAGTATTTGCTAGGTCGTGATGAAGAGATATTCGGTGATCTGTGTATATTTTTAGCTATGTGCACAAAAACTTACCGGATCATCCAAGAAGAGCGTGCTCTAGGCATGCATAATCTTGTGATTTCTTTTCATGCCGCCCTGCAAAATACACCAGGCTATCCGTGCAACAAGTCAAAACACGTGAGAAACAATTTCCCTTCGTAAAATTTGACGCATGGTATAAGGCCTCATTAGTCTGTGGTTAATTGAATTTGTAACACGTTTACATGTACCGCTTCTGCTATGAATAATATTATCTCATTGTTTTATGTAAACAATCTGGCAGCTGCCTCCAACTTGTACATCGTAACCAGAGGTTACGGTATATTGTTCCTGGTGAAATGGATTGCATGTATATATGAATGAAGTTGCATGTTGTTGTTTTTTCGCAATAAGAGAATGAACAGCGTACTACGACCTTGAAAGTGCAGAACAAATTTAATGAGCTCACCAAGCTATAACTTCATTTCCAGGTCTATATACCCCATTTTCTATTCTTTGATTTGCATTGACAATAATACACAAAAGCATCCGTGTATTATTGTAAATGCAAACCGCAGAACAGAAAACGGCATAGGCCTTGGCAACATACATGATTGTAGATATCTATTATCTATGCTGGCAACGGGCTAGTCTAGCTATACATTGTACGTACTACAAATTTGAAACTGCAGACTGCCATGAATGCGAATGGGCTCAACGTAGTCTACGTACTACAAACGTGAAACTGCAGATTGAGCCGAGGATGAGCTACAAACTTGAGTCTGCTTGAGCTTTAAATTATTGCAGACCAGAGGCTCAAGCTATTCTACACCCATCGTGCAGCGCCGCAGTGGTGCTGGAAGCTACTTATACTCAGGTGCCACCCATGCAGCTTTCCACAAGTATGTATGCTCATTGTGTGCCATGTGGTCAGGGCCTCCCAGCCTATGATTTCATCAGGCGAGCCCCACAATGCCCCTGCATTCTCCTAGTATAACTGTTGAAATACCTGCAACCATACTTTGGTTGTGACGCAGTGGGAATGGGCACAAATATCTTGTTCGTGTATGTCCTATGTGGTATGATGTAGGTTCCAGTAATGACCTTCCTTCCTTTCATTTACTGCAGGCGCTTGTGCTGATTGTTGTAACAGTGGCCCAGAGAGTCCATAAAAAGTGCCAGCTAGCAAAACCTGGAATTCATAAAGTAGCAATGTATTGACAATTTTCACTTTGTGTGTGGAGGTGAGACCAGTGAAATTCACATGAAATCTTCCTGATTGCAATTGTTCGTGGGATGGTACGTGTGTGTGTGTGTGTGTGTGTGTGTGTGTGTGTGTGTGTGTGTGTGTGTGTGTGTGTGTGTGTGTGTGTGTGTGTGTGTGTGTGTGTGTGTGTGTTGGGGGGGGGGGGGGGGGGATTGAAGGGGGTGTACGGTAGATATGGTTTGGAGGGAATGTGTGTACATAGCTGTGTGTGCACAGGGTGTACGTATCTATCTATTTAGGGTATGGAGGGAGTGTGCACACAGCACGTGTGTAGACTAGGGGGTTTGGAGGCAATGTGTACAGGGTTTGAAGGAAGTCTGTGTATCATATCAGTACACTCTACTCATTCATGATATCAAGATTGCATGACTTGTGGCTGAAGTGAAATTTGAAGTGGAACGTAATTTGAAATTCTATACCAAATAGTGAATTGCCTGTAGCTATAGTGTTTCCAGATCTTTGGGAACAAAAAAGGTATACCGATAATTATGTACACTCCACTCCACCTTTAGCTAAGCTACATTCACGGAATAGGGAAATCTAACATTACTGAATAGTGAATTGCCTTAGTTATTCAGATCTTTGGGAACAAAACACTGTCAGCTCAGATAGGCAAAGTGCATCAATTCACTCCACTCCACCTGCACATCAAGTTGGATTGCAAAATTTCAGGTGGAATGGAATGGGAAAATCTAACCTGTAGAGGTACTGAATCACCTTACAGCGCAGTGGTCACACCATGCAGTGTGACCACTGCATATAAATGCATTTTGTGTGAACATTGTCTGGTTTCCAGGGAACAAAGCTGGCCTGGACTGATGGGAGGGGCTAACCATCCAACGGTGCATTGGGCTCTACCATCGTACACATGTGAGTCACACCATGTGATACCAATGGTGTACACTGCAAAGTGCAAACCTATGTTTCGTAGTGTGTGTGACAGAAGGTGTGCTGGAACCACCAAAGACGTGTGCACACGTGCAGAGGCTTGCGCTGAGTTGTATTCAACCCACTTTAAAGTGTACTTTAACCACTGCCTTTCTTTGAGTGATATATAGTGCTAAGTCTAATTATATCCCCAGGAGCGCATTAGCCTCGTACCCAGGCCCTCACACAGAACACGTGTGAGCCTGGGAACGAGGCTAGGAACCTTCCGCTCGCTACCTCATTATGCGCTCCTGCTATCCCCCAAAGTAACTTTCGTTTTTTGAGATCATGTGACCATGCATTAATTTTCTCTATGCTATTATTATTATAGCTTCAAGCCTGATGGCACGTATGCAGTGGATAAGTGTGGTATCATCCCGTGTGAAGTTGATGTAAGGTTTGGAGAGAGAGAATGAGTCCACAGAAAAATTCTGGGATTTGAACTCAAGACCTTCCGAATACTAGTCAGACGCTCTTAACACTGAGCCACTGGACCCACGGCAGAGAAGCGGAAGCAAGTCTGTGTGCAGCAGCACATGCTAGAGGACTCATCCGGTTCCAGCTGTCTATCTCTCTCTCACAGTTTGTTGAAAGCATAATTATATTATCCCAAGGCCATCATCCACACCCTGCATGTCAGAATGGACTCAGTTCACAGGCTGTTATTATGATTGCTGTAAGCTTTATGGGGTTCCAGCAATGTTTGCAGAGATACGTTTGTAGAGTCTACTGTCATAGGCAGATTTTGCGGAGTTTGGAGATTATATAGCTATAGACAGATTTTTGCGTGTTTGTGGTGTTTGCATAGTTGCTGTACATGTGTGTGCAGTGTTTGCCGGGTAGGTTTGCCTCATTGTTAACAATGTTAGTTACTAATGAAGGTGCATGGATCGTATCCCTCCAAAACTGCTCACATTGCTTCAATTACGTCCCTTGACCTTTGTGAGCTGCCCCATATCAACTCCCTTATAGCCTAATAATAATATTATAACAGGCCTAATCTACCATTCCTGAGGCAAGGCTGAAGGTATCAATATCACCATAAACAAGCTGACTCTCACTCACCCTGCAGCTGGTGTTGTTTCGAAGTAACAGGGAGCGGTGTCCATGGAACAATACATAGTTTCCAAACGTGGGTGCTACCAAATTTTAATTTAGTGACAGAAGCCAATCAAGGGAGAACTGCCAAACCTGGAACTCACATTTAGATATGGATCCACACTATTGATGGATGGTCATGCACACTTCCGGTAATGTACATCTTTCACGTTAGCGTGCCCGATCATACATGGTGTCCGATGATCACCCACTCAATTGAAGTCCTATAATTATGTTGATGGGAAAATTGCATACCTTAATGCTAGCCAAGTACACAGAACAAGTATGCAATGTCATGTCATATTGAGTTTCTGGTATCATACAGTAATCAGCTTTAATTCCTGAAACACATACTGCTTTATTTCCCAATTGCTGGATGTCTTGGTTGGCCCACCAAAATTCTTGACTACGTGTGTTTGGAGCTCAATATAGCTATACAGCCACTGAAAGTGGGCAAGCCATGCACTACGTACATATAGAAGTTCACTGTAAATGTGATTTGCTTTGTTGTTGCACGTGTTATTGCATGGAATGAGTTCATCTCCATGGAGATCTGAATGCAAGAAGGGTTTAGGTGTCACTGTGACAGGAATTGCAACTGGTGACATGATTTAGCTATACACTAGAACAGGTGCCTGGTAGACCACTGATAAGTGCTGTACACTCCTTTCCAGACAAATGACTTCATATGACATCGTGAGACTTTCAGCTTCCGTTCTGGCAATTTCCTTTGGACTACGGCTTAGCTAATTATTCAAATAAAATTGCCTATTATTCAAATTTTTTATTCAAACATTTGGTCCCTATTATTCATGAGACTTCCCCTATTATAAAAAACTGACGAAAGTAAATGATGTGACTGACAGAACTGAGTGAGTGTTCACAATGTGGTGTGATAAAGTGATCATGTGACCAGTATACATGTGTTGTATGTGATAGAGGTTGATTAGTCTGTAGGCTTAATATGCTTTACGATTATTGTACTGGAACATCAGAGAGGTCTCGATGTAGTCTTGTGAAGAAGAATTTTGTCTCTCTCCAAATGAACTTCTCAAAAGCGAAAAGACACGCTCGTATGCTGCTGATGACGGCTGCACAAGAAACACTTGTCGTGCTGCTTTAGCCCACGTTGGCAAGCCAGCTTGGTGATTCTTCCAAAAAACAAGTGGATCGATCATACGAAGGATCGACATCTTGTGCTGCTGCTTGGAGCTTGGCAGCTGATGAGCCTATTATTCAAGTTTTGTAAGAAGCTGCCTATTATTCAGAAAATTATTCCCGAATAATTAGCTCAGCCCTACTTTGGACATAGGTTCTGCATGAGCATGTTACCCTACACGTTACTCCTACACATGTTACCCTACACGGTACCCTACACGTTACCCTACACGTGTTACCCTACACGGTACCCTACACGTTACCCTACACGTTACCCTACACGGTACCCTACACATGTTACCCTACACATGTTACCCTACACGTTACCCTACACGTGTTACCCTACACAATATGTTACTACATGTTACCCTACACATGTTACCCTACACCGTTACACATTACGCATATCAGCTGAGCAGCTCACGTGCATACACACATGATAAACACACACACACATACGATGAATGTACGTACGATTGTGCAGAAGCTATTGCATTGTAGTCTCGGTACCAGACTATTCGCGCACGGCGGAATAGTCTGGAAGACTGCCCATGCATATTATGTGTGTGTGTGTGTGTGTGTGTAGCATGAGTGTGTTTATCTGTATGCTTAGCTGATAGCTAATTATGTGTAATGTGTAGGGCAACATGTAAGATTGTGTTGAGAGCATTGCAAGACAGGGAAATATTGTGTGCATATACGGTGTCGGCAATGTGGAGTAGACATAGCACACTTTTACTGTACTTACAAATATTGATAACTGCATGCAGGTTCGCACTTTGCTAATAATGTTGTACAGAATAGAGAATCATTAACACTTGGAGTGGGGAGGCTGAGCATGCATTCTAAGGTGTGCCATATATGCTACATGAACAGGTATGTATTTAACCTTGAAACCTGGCATTAGACATTTATGGCTAGCCAGCCTGCATGTAGCATCGTGAAATGAGGCATCAAGTACAGCTGAAGTCTTGTGAACTGATTTCTTATGGCCATTAGTAGTATCTTTCACATATGAACGCAGCACTCTTGTAACATTTCCATCTTCAATGGGTTCATCTTTTAGTCCACACACTCCAGGGAAGTAATACACCCATGCAAAGCTGCAGGAACCGATGGAATTGCCATAACACCACTTCAGGATGAAGTCCTTCACATTTTTCGTGCCAGGAATCTGTGGATTAAAGAAGTCGTCTGTATCCAAAGAAAATGCGTAGTCGTATGTACCACGATATCGATAGATACAGTCCAGTTTCCTCAGGACTTCAGACCACAAATATACTTCATTTGGATTGTACCAGTCTGTCCACACACTGAACGAAACAAAACCTTCCTTCACTGCTTGTGCCAGGTTTGAATCCATCAGGTGTGCTTTAAGACCTCCATCTTTTATGAACGTGTCTAGGATGTTCACATGTACGTGGTCAACTCCAATGGTCTTTTGGTAACGGATAAATTCTGGCAGCCAAGTAGCTCCCTTGTCATGGACCTTTGTACATGTAACAACACTGATGTTGTGTTCCCCTGAAGGTGTTATTCTTGGAGCAGGAACAAACAAGGGCCTTTCAGATTCAACCACATATACTGGTGAGTTGTGTGCAGTCTTATACATGACATAAGCTTGATTTCCGTTAACCACAGGCAGATCATAACATTCCACAATAAATTCTTCATACGGATATGGATGCTCTGTGTGGCGCCATTCGTGCAGGAGGTAATCCTCTGCAGTGAAGCGAACTTTGAACTCTACGGCATCCTTGTCTCCAACCCCACACCCAACAATCCATTTATTGTCAAAGATGGTCTTGTTTACCCCAACTAAGAAAACGCTAACATTGGCGTGGCCATTCCTAGCCCTGTTGTCGAAGTACACACGGTGAACTATCACATCTTTTGAAAAAGGTAGAGAGCGTAAGATCAGAGGATGCACCGTATGCTGTGGAAAGGTATTTTCAGGATTCTTCCTGATATATTGATCAGGTGGTTGTAAAGTCTGCCGTGAATGTTGTGGTTGTTGAGCTTGTCGTGAATTGGGTGATTGTTCAGCCTTTTGTGAAGCTGGTGGTTGATCAGCCAGTTGTGAAGCTGGTGGTTGTTCAGCTCGTGACAAGGGCTGGCAAGATTGATTTTGTTTCAGTAGTACGACCATTATTGCAACAATGGCAGTCACCGATATTACTGCAAGCGTAATTCTGAAGTTTGAAGCCATGACCGATGATGTTCTGTTTGTAGGGCAGTTGAAGGAGGAGAGTTTGGAGGCTAGAGAAACAGCTGAACAATTGATAGCAGTGCCGCTGGTGGACCACTGATGACTAATATGCTACTGTGACCACTGCAGGGAAAGAGTGATAGCTCAGGGTTACGACTGCAGTAGGTAGCACAGTTAATGGTCAAGTTCAGTGTAATCATGGCCGAGCGCAAGTGGAGCACTTTCTAAACGATAATACAAGAGAGATATTTATTAGAAATCCATGGCTGTATTAACAGGCCATTAGCTATTTCCAGTTCACAGTTTCACATGTGCAAGGCATAAACTTATAGCACTAGAAATAGCTTTTAAGTACGTAGGCCTGAGCGATAGTATCGATAGTATTCACTATCGTGATAGCGTTTTACTATTCACGAATATGATAGTGAATGGGTCCATAGTTCGAATAGTCACGTGGTTACTGCACATGCGCAGTATCGCAATTCGTTCCAATTAACGCATATGCCACGTGGCAACCACGCTCAGACGATCGCTAGCAATGGCAAAGACAAGAACTTATTACGGCGCTCACAACTTCGCCATCATGGTGAATTTTGGCACGTAAGCGTCAGTGAACGACAGCGATCACGGCTGTGTGGTCAGAATCTTTGTGGGACCTTCATAAGACCAACGTTGATCGAGCAATAGCGGCCGACGACAAGACAAAAGCGCTTGTATCTCCACTACCAAGGTACGTTTCAACACAAAAATTGTAGTGTATGATAGCGATCACGACGGTATAGTCAGAATCTCTGTACGCCTAATATTCCTATCACTGGAACTAGCTATTTATTTACACACACAATTTTTCCCCTACCAGGAAATTGTTCACTAATTGAGTGATAATTACAGTTAAAATTTACCTGAAACTTTAATAGTTATTTGACAACAGCTATTGTGATAGTATTCACTATCGTGAATAGCCATTGCCATACTATAGTGATAGTATATTTTACACTATCGCCCAGGCCTACATTTAAGAGACCATGGATATGTCTTATAATAGGACATCCTCCAAATAAGGTCGAGGCTCATGCTCCTTTGGGAATCGGAATCGTATACAACTTGTGGTCGGATGACAGCACAGTTACGGAGTTCCAACAGCTATGTTTGAACTTTGGCTGTATCTCAGGCCAAAAAATAGTTCCAGAAACTCATTGCAGAAATCAAAAGGTAAGCAGTGGCAGATCCAGGGGTAGTTCGTTGGGTTCGGTTGAACCCCCCCCCCCCCCCCCCCCCCTTCTTACAGTAAAGAACTTGCCTTACTTATAATTTCAAGCGCTTGCTCGCAGCGGTGACGAGCATTGAGGGCAACATCGAGCGCTCAGTTACAAACCGAACGGCTTGGGAACGAGACCACGATCTAGTATATTTACGTGTACGTACGTACCAAGAGTTCGTACGTATTACGTTGCGTGAGCGAAATTTGAGCAACCTCGGTTACGTGGGTCTCAGAACAGCAAGAAGAGTGAAGGTACCAGGTAACTTACCACACATATCTAGCTAGCAGGGGGCGACTGTCATACTCAACGAGTGTAGATGGTTGAATAACATGTAGCGTCCTCGTTCAGAAAATCTGTCAATTACGTCGTGCTCGCGTAATTTTATATAGACAAGACCTTCACAGTCTCGAGCCAGACAAACTGAGAGCATACCTTATCAGTTTGGACTAATAATAAGTACGTAGCTATGGTTAGTGAGATATCTTTGATTCTGTCCACACAAAAAATTCATTTCCTAACTAACTTACTTTGAGGTCTTGCATTGTACATGTACTTACATCCTGTTTATAGGAATGCCCTAAAAAGGAAATGCTGACTAAGTGCAAACTCAAATTATGCTAATTACAAAACCACATCCTGTTGGTGTCATTGGTGCCCTGTTTTTTTCTGCAGTGGCATGCAACATAGTCTATGCATGCAGTTAAGTTTTTGGGACATTTTGGTTACAAGCATACACATGTAGGAGTGTCATGACCTCGATTCCGGCCACTCTACAGCTGCATGGCAGTATTTTAGGATGCCAATTGCAACTGGCATAGATATTAGAGTCCACGCACTAATGCGTGGACTCTAATATCTATGGTTAACCAAACTCAGCTAAAACCATTAAACCCTGGTCATTTTGTAGCATATCCAACACTACACAGCTAGTGACACTTTCACAGCACCAAAGGTTTTGAAGTTGGAAATTAAGATGTAAACTCACCATCTACAAGTTTGTAAACCATTGGAGATGGATCGATCACATGTATATTTTTGTCTCGGCACCGAAGTGCCGAGACACAGTGCTGGATGCGTAGGTACGTACGTACGTCGCTTTTCGCAATGCGCCCGCGCAAGTGCTGCATGCTCTACACTCTTAATAGGGTGTCAAACGTATTTATAGCCTGCAAGTAGATCTTCAAAAATGATTATGGGTTTGCATGGCTGCTCATGAATCCTCTTATCAAGACTGCTGCTACGTAGCTATAGTACTTAATTCAGGACAATGAATATTCATTCATCCAGTGCATGTGCTGCACTCAGCCATCCCAAGTGCATACTAACTCACTCAGCTTTAGCTAGCTAGCTAGCTAGCTATATAGATAAGTGCTGAAAGAATTGGCCAAGGTGTTGACTAAACATCAAGCCCAGACATGACCATACTGCTTTTACCCTTTGGGTGAACATTCCTGACCCACCCCTTGCTCACACAGAACCTCCAAGGATATTGACGCTCACTTAAGCTGAAAGTCTCATAGCTAACAGGTTTTGCAGTCATAATAAAGGGTTAAGTAGCTGCCATGTCCTCTGCATGATTCCAGCCGATACCAAGTCGTGCCGAGACACATCAAGTCTTTTAAAGACTCACTTGTTATACTAGAGGCAAAAAATTTTCTCTGAAAAATTAAAAAGGGTTTAGTGATGGCCTGTCACATTCGGAATTATTCCACCTCTCGAAAAAGCTGCCATTAACCAGGCTCAGTCCCATCACATTATAAAATGTAGAATTTAGGGACTGGATGGGACTGAGCCTGGTTAATGGCATTTCGCCTTGTTTCTTAGCTTTTTCAAGAGGTGGAATAATTCCGAATGTGACAGGCCATCACTAAATCCTTTTTAATTTTTCAGAGAAAATTTTTTGCCTCTAGTTTGTGCACTTTTTCAAGCGCATGAAATGCGTTAGTCATGTTACGTGCAATGTCACCGTAAGGGTACAGGGGTAGCTACTGGATGTATGCCCTGATGTCAGATTTTAAGATGTTGTGTTGCCATGTTAGCCTCGTTCCTAGGCTCGAGCCTGAGACTATAGGCCATGTCAACAAAGCAAAGCTGCAACAGTCTCTCTTGATGGACGTGGACCTTCCACTGGGCACTGAGCAGGCTTGGATGCTTCATTCTGTTTATATTATTCCATGTATTTTGTTGTCATGAATGTTTAGTGTTGTCTTTGGGGGGCGGACATGGGGGTGGGGCTCACCCTTCATTAGATCAGAGAGCTCGATGGCAGTCATGTAGGTCATGTGCTTGCAATGCCTCCAAGTACGTTCAAAACTCTAGCCTCACAGTGTTGGTCAGACGTTCTGCACTGTACGTCATGAAAACAAAGCCACGCCTCCATGATGGCAGAGTCACGATAGATTTTGACAAGAACAGGTTGGTAGAAATTCCTCATAGCGGTAGGAACCACCAGACGACGGATTCACAAGGATTCTGTTAGTGTACCAAACGCAGCCATCACAAGCAAAAAGAACACAAAATGTGCTTGCATTTGGATTGCGCATGCGCAATTGGCGAACGCGTGACCTCATTGCCTCAAAATGGCGTCGTGCTAGAATGCCATCGGATCGTAGCTAGCTATAACTGCTGGTCTTGCTAGTTTGCAGACAAAAGTGGTCATGGCGAGTGCTACGGCGATAGCGGTGTTGTCCTGTGCGTAAATTAGCTCAAGTGGTGGTTTAGTTGGCAAGCTATCGTTACGCAAAGTCTTGTATGAGAAAGAAAGAAAGAAAGAATGAAGAAGAAGAAGATGACGAAATCGGACTTTTCTCCGCGACTTGTTCATCGACTCCCGCGTACTCTAGGGTATGTTTGTAAGTGTTTTTGTGAACTGCTAGGCAGTATCATTCTGTCTGCATGCTTGGTTTGAGGGGTTGTATCTTCGTTGGCCGTTATCCTGCTGGTGCATCAGTATGGTAAAATCGAAATTTCCTTGGCCATCCCTAAATAGAGAACGCTACTGCGTTCTCTGACAAGTGGTCCATCTCCAATAGTTTAGGCCACTGCAAATTAGACTTTAGTTTCCTTCCACCCCTTCCTGGAAATTCCATGCAGTGGTCCCATTATCCATTACTGTGAATACCAGTACCAGGAAACCACAATACAAATTGACCACAAAACGTGATACTGTCTAAACAGGATACATAAGGTAAAAGGTCACTGACAGATGCTTGTCTCCACACCCCTCACACTGGGGATAGTACTGTTCCTTGTCATTCCAGGAGCAACTGGAGCAGAACAGTAAACACATTATATCTGTAAACTTCGCTGAATACAATTTTTCTATTGGCTCCTCACAGGACATTTCACGGACAAAGACAGTCTCTTTGTGAGCTTTGCACTTGGCAGATGGACGATGCTCTTCTGTTGTGGAGAACTTCACCAAATGGCTTATAGTGATCATCAGTGCCTGGAACAGGGTCAGGGAGATGCCCCAATTTAGCGAACTCAGTTGTGGAGGTAAGCATAGTTTGCAGTCTGACTTTCCGCACTTCAAAATGTCAAAAAGTAGTGTCTTTGCCGGCAGCAGTGTGTAAGAAATTCAGCCAGGTGTGGACTCAAATCTTTGGCACAGATATATAGAGTCAGTGTAGCGTAGGTGGAATTCTTTGTCTACATCCAGCAAGTTTTCATCTGGGAGCTTTGGGGTTGTGTATCGAATTCCATCTGGGAGCTTTGGGGTTGTGTTTCCATCTGGGAGCTTGGGGTTGTGTATCAAATTCCATCTGGGAGCTTTGGGGTTGTGTTTTGAATTCCATCTGGGAGCTTTGGGGTTGTGTTTCGAATTCCATCTGGGAGCTTTGAGGTTGTGTTTCCTCTGTGTTTCCTTTGGGGTTCAGTTTCCATCAGCCTTTTCCAGTTGTCTGGGGAGAAGGTTCTCAGGTATTCTTTTCTCGATTCTTCCATTTAGCGAATAGGCCATTGATTCCCTTACAGTGGCGTTCAAAAGGGCACTCTCTATGGTCATACCCATCGAATAGTGAAGTTTGTATGCCAGGTGGTTCCAGAGGTGTAAAGAGCTCCTTAAATTTCCGAGCTCGCTCAGTACTGTAACAGTTTATGGCAACGAAATGCTTTCTTTTCACCACCTCAGAGTACTGACGGATGGCTACTCTGGCAAAGCCACAGTTCACCTTGAGGCACACAGAGGACAGTGACATAATTTGGGAGTGCCTGTAGAACAATAATATGCCATAATCTGATGTACTGCACCGCAGAAATTTACATAGCCAGGCCATGAAACTGGCATACAGATTGATTTTGTCATCCCACTATGCAGTACATTTTATATACAGTTAAAACACTGCTATTGGCCTTACCACTTGCCAGGAGGTAGCAGATTTAGTGGATATCGGAAGTAGGGCGTAGAGACACAAAGCACTGCGTCTTTGTTGCATGAAGACGTCAGTGATTGATGATCGCCGCTAGCGCTGTAGAGCGCCACGCCAGCTGCCCAATTCAGATTCCCGGGAATCACGTGATGCCAGGGTGACCTTTGACCCTGCATACTCGCGAGAGCCGCTTGAACCAGTACTACTGCTTGCTGGACTTATCCCATTGGTGTGCTTTAGGATCCCGCTGCGCAAGAGAGTAAGTTACACAACGACTGAAGCAGGGATAGAAGTGTCTGGCAGTAGCACTGAAATGACGTCAAGGGTTGAAAAAAGTAGTGATGTAATGTATAATCTTGCGCAGCGGGATTCTGTTAGTGTAGTCCTACCTAATTCATTCTACGTAGCTTACTCAATTGCAGGCAACCAGGCTGCTATATATAAATGGTTTTTCTGCTATATACTTAGCCAAGAGCGCATAAGTATGTCGCGCGGAGTAAGAGCGTGTAACTTCTGGGAAATTCAAACTGGGCAAAATACATGAGTTGTACTAAAAATAGCTATAGCATGTCTAAACACTCTTGCAGCGATTCTTTCTGCCACGTGATAATTGACTAGAGCAGCGACACTGTGGTCATTATTCTGTGTTGTTGTGCATGTAGTTCTGAGCCAAGTGACTGCAGGAAGCGACAGCGACAGCTACCAGAGAACGCTCTGCTCTACGGCTGTGCTGAAGGCTAACCTAGTCAGCCTCGTACCCAGGCTGTATGAGGGTATAACCTAGTCTATACTCGAACACAGTCACAACAATGGTTATGTGTGGATGTGCTTACCTGAGGCTGGAGGTGGAGGACGTCGACATCAGCAACGATCGCCACAGTGGGTTATAGGTTCAAATAAGCTCAGCCGGAGCCGAATTGCTAGCCACTTAGATCTTCGCACTTCGCTAACGCGTTCACAATTACCGCCGTATGGCTTTAGGTGCAACCGGATGTTCTATTTTTAGTACAACTCAAGTATTCCGCCTGCATCACGGGCACCTATTGAAGTTACACGCTCTTACTCCGGGCAGGCGATCTACTTATGCGCTCTTGACTTAGCACAATCAAAGTTGTTGTTTGACGTCCATCCGTCATGTCACGTGACATATTTACGGGTGTGGTCAACTAATTTTGAAGCTAACTACATGCATCCAAGAGTTCATGGACTGGTCACTTTCGGTTTCTGAGAAATTCACTTTTCAATTTTTATAAATCTTACATATGTAACCGTGCCTATAGGTGAGTATCGTCATAAATTTTATGTCAGGACATCCCAGGTTGTGTAGGAACATTTGGGACCTGGGACCTAATGCATTGCAGAGGGTTCCAGTTGGGACAAATGGGGATATCCCTGGAACTGGGACATCCTGGGATATCCCAGGGACATCTGGGACCTGGGACTCTGGGCAATGTCCTAGGTGGGACAGGATAGGACATCGATCCTGGGATATCCCTAGCCTCGTTCCCAGGCAGTTTTGGGAGGGAGAAACGGCCTGACAACTTCCGCAAGTTCAAACTGTTACTTCCGCTGCCAGAGAGTTGGAAGACCCAATCAGATTTCAGATCGCTGCCACATGACGACAGTAAACCGATTTGCATCATGCGTTGAAACGTCGCAGTCACACCCATTCATCACAATAGTTGATTGCTCGATCGCACTAGTGTAGGTGCTCTGCACGACGTCTTTTGTTCGTTCGTCTTCAGCTTGCCTTCCGTCGCAGAACCTGTGCAAACAGTTGCTCCACGGGCAGGAAAGGACCGTTCTCGGCCGGTGAATATCAGAAGCATCACGTGGACTTCACTGCTTGAATGAGGTATGCAATTGCCGTGACGTTACGTCCGCATACAGTTTGAACTCACGGAAGTTGCCAGGCCGTTTCTCCCTCCCAAAACGGCCTGGGAACGAGGCTAGGGATATCCCAGGATATGAAGGGACATTTGGGACCTGGGACTATGGGTTTGTATATGTAGGACAGCTTGAGACATCCTAGACATGTATCCCAAAGACAGCAGTGACAGCAGAAACTAGCAGACTGCTGTCACCGACAGCATCCAAACACTCCTTGGATCTCAAGGGTCAATAATGGCAAAATCATGTGGTCACCTCAGAAAGGGGCGGGCGGTGGACAGGAAACTAATGGTGAGTTACATTATAGCAAGGGCGCATCGACCCTAACGTGAAGAGGGCATGCAACTCTCGTATTGACTCTGCAAACGGCAAAATCCAAATGCGGCCACCGGATATAATTATATACTATTCTTAGACATTGGTATGTAACCGTATATGTGAATGAATGCAATTATCCGATTACGTGGAATATCGCAGAGCAGGCCAGAGAGCTAGATCGAGCGCGTAGAGTGGATGAATGGACGCCATCCATGTTTTGACGACTGGAAACAACGTGCCCGTCCGTCCTACATGCGGCAGCCATTGCACGCAGGTGCCGTAGGCTTCGCTCGGGACCGTCTCCACTGAATGACACGGTTCGTTGGCGAAACTGAGGCAAGAAGGCAGTGGTAAGCGCCGTCCAGGGTAACAGCAGTGAGTTTAGATAGAAGTTCATTGACTTACTAGAGAATGGATATTTTGAGGAACTGTGGCTGTGACTAGCGCGGTTAGCGCGTGCCAGAGCTGCACGCGCCGCGGATATGAAATAAACAATGTAGCACGTGATTTCTAAAAATAGAATCGATTTGGATTATGCCGTTTGCGGAGTTACATGCCCTCTCGCTGCCTTTGGCGGCTTGATACGCCCTTGATTATAGTTAAACCACCCCCTAGACGAGTTTACCAGTAATACACGAGACAGTCCTCCCCCCCCCCCCCCCCCCCCAGGGCGAAGCCCAGGGGTTTACCCAAGTGTATTAAGCATGGGGTGGTTTAGTTGGCTTGTAACATGGCAACCATACAAATCAAAGGCACCTGCCAAGTGCTTTTGACAAGTGTGCTCTAACTGCCCTAATTGGAAGTTAGAACACACTAGTTAAGAACGCGTCTGCATTATATAAACCGCGCGCGGTGCCTTTGATTTGTATGGCTGCCATGTTACAAATAATTACATGTATTTCCAACTTGGAAATCAAAACCTTCGGTGCTGTGTTCATTTTCAACTTCTGTAGCTAAGTACTGCCCTCCCACTCGTGCAGTAAAATATCTCACAGTTGCAGTACAGCGTGTATCCTTCGCTTCACGTAGCCGCTTCACACAGGCCTCTTTCGTCAACGCTGATCCATTTGCTGGCGATAAAGGATGCAGCTAATATCCATTTAAGCACTAGTCTCGTGCCCAGCCGGAAACGTGTACGGAACCGGAATGGGTGGGGTCTGGGCACGAGACGCAGAGACAGGAATAAAATAATAATAGTGAACTTTACCCTTTTCGCGCCGCGGTTCCAAACCGACTACATGGACCGTGGTTATGCTGCCTGCAAAACATGCAAACGGCCGGTGATATGAACGCTCGGATAATACCGAGGTGAGTATATAGAAGCATGATACAGAGGTGGGTATATCTAGTAGCGTAGAATATACAAGAATAGCTCATGAAAGTAATTTTCGCTTCATCCGAGGTAGGCAAATGAAACAAAACCAGTTTCCTGAGGGTTCTGGTTTACACATGACCTGAGGTGGTGAGCATGTTCAAATTCACCAGTAGATCATAGTTATTCATACAAACACTTACCAGTGAAACCACATATCACACGTGTCACACATGATCATGTTGATCTTCGTTGTGACATCATCGCACGCCCCACATTTCCGCTCCTCCTCCTTTGCTTGCACTACCAAACAAGTGCAATTGCCACATATCAAAAACCTGTTTAGCTATTCAATTCACATTACTGTACTTACCTGCCTGTTGTACTAGGTTCCAGCCACTGGCTGTAAAGAATTGTTCAAGGGACGAAATATCATTGTCCACAACTTCGTCCGGAATACAGTCAGGCTGTGCCTCCACCTCAGTCTCTTCTACAAGCTGGCCTCCTCCTGCCACTCTGTCGACAACATCCTGATCGCAGAATCAAAGCAGCATTCCTGTGCAGTGTGAACAAGGTACATAATACTATACATGATCGTTACAAAACAAATCCATTCCCATAATTTATGTTATCACCCCACACACATCATTTGGGCCAATGTAATGTCCTTTGGGGGGCTGATGCCTAGTGTTGAAGTAGGTTCATCATTGACCACAGGCTCCCCTATCACGTCCACTACGGCCATCTCTATGGCCAGACCGGCTCTGCAGAGGCTTGCTGATGAACACGCATCCTATGGTTGCCTTTCATGTCACCTACTAGCCAAATGACTATGACTAACAAGACATCTATACATACTCATGCATGCATATACGCTTGTTCTGTAACTTTTGTTCACATTTCCTTGTGGTATCCAAAGATCACAAGTCCACACACTTCCACATTGTCATCCTTGGGCTTCCTCAGGCACCACGTTGCCATGTTCCCACCATCATCCATCATGGTATCATCATTGCTTTCCACCAGCTCACTAAGTGACACCATACCACACACATCATGCTCTATGCCATCCCTAGCTGCCTGTAGGGTTACTCCGCCTTTCTCCTTATCCACCTGGATCAGTTTCATTGCAGGGTCTCGGGATGGCACGCTGTGGTGCTCTGCAAGGTCCTTTTGCAATGCCTTCAGCTTGGTAAACTGCCTCTGCAATTTACCCCTGCTCGAATACAATCTTGTATACATTCCCCTCCTTGAACACGCAGCCTGCACGCCTGCCAATGTAGTTCCTGGTGGGCCCATATCGAGGGCTGTCATCTCCAGCAAGCCTGACACAAGGTCCTGCAACTTTTGGTCTGTCCCTTGGTTGGGGCACACTATAGCCACCATGATATTCCCACTTATATAGACACCCACCAGGGGCGACGGCACAAGGGGGGCAGGCCCCCCCCCCCCCCCAAAAAAAAACTATTTAGGGGGGCATCGCCCCCCCTAACTCCTAGCAGCTAGCTACTATTAAACAGCCAACGGCTGCCCTATACTTAGTACTAGGCTGACTTGGCTAACCTTGTGTACGTACGATGTACGCGAATCGAGTTGCTGATCTGGCGCATCTATATCTATCTATACATCTAGCATACCCGTGTACGTACGTATTACGTTCGTGAGCGAAATTTGAGCAAGAAAGAAACACGGCGGCCCCGGGACCTGCAATCCTCGTACATCTGGAACTTGCAGTGCAAAAGCACGAAGGTGCCACGAGAGCCCATCCTGATAGCTGAAAAATGAAGGCAAAAATAAATTTCCGCACTTCGCGCGGACTGATCAGCACTACACACCTCTATGCACTGCCTCCGGCAGCGTGTAACATATCTTGCCCCCCAATTGTAAATACGTGCCGCCGCCCCTGCCCACGTGCTTGGGGCTGCTCCCATCATCCGTCTGCTCATCTCCACCCCTATTGCTGAGGTACTGCTGCAGTTGTAACATGGTCTTTTTTGTACTTGTCCTCCATGTTTGCCCCCAAGAATAATAGAAATGACAGCAAAATGACAGCAATGTTTAGTCACGTGCACCTATGGATACAAGTTTGTTACAGGCCGGACAGTTGAATTTGTTGGGATGTATCTTTATTATAGACTGCAGTTCGCCATTGGCTGCTGCAAACGCCTCCTCCAAGGTCATGATGTGCCCTTGGCCTTTGAAGGTTTCCTTGAACCTCTTCTTGGCTTTCCTGGCCTTCTGGAGAAGAGCTTTGCTATCTCCTTGTACGTGGCACATGACCCTCTCTGTCGCTTCCACTGTGGTCTTGGCCTCTTGTTTCACAGCTTTGACTGTATGTAGGACGCCTGGTCGCCACAATGCACTGACATGTTGGTTCAGGAAGGGGTGGGTATGGGCCGCCCATTGATAGGGCCCCAGTGGTCAGGGTCCTGGGGAGGGGCCCCCTTCCCCACCTTGGGGCCCCATTGGGAAGGTAGGGCCCCATCCCACAAAATGTTTATCGCTTAATGTGTTGGTATGCAGTGAGCGTTGCAAGATGCTGTAAGGGGTCCCCACCCTTAACATGTCCTGGTGAGACTTTTCATTAGCTGGAGCTGTATGCTGGCCCCTGGTCACTGATGAGTTGTTATTGATATAAATGTCCTTCCTTATTTGTTATTATTTGGGCCCCATTAGTGTTTTTTAATGGATTTTACACTTTTCTCATCTTGCCACAGCCTGGGTGATGTTGTCATCAGCTGTTTTCTTGTTGTCGAGCATGTCTGTGGTTGTGTGTGCACCATATCACCATGGTAACCTTGTACATCCACCTTTGTGTTTTTCAAACCCTCAGTTTCACAGCTGCATGTAGTTTGGGTGTAGTCTCGTGCCCAGACCACACCCCCGATGGGAGAGACGGTCTGGTGAACGAAGTCGAATTTCTTGGGCTTATTACCGGAATGTGGTAAGGACCAATGAGATCGCGAGATTGTTAATAATTACGTAGTAATCGCTTTGAATACTCATAAGCTGGAGAAGACAACAGCCAAGAGCCTTTCCCATGCCAGTTTGCCCTTAGCGCTGACTGTGTAAGACAACGCTACGTCGTGGCGACAACTTCTGAAGACCTTTGCGCTCGATTGTGCTAGTTGTGAGCCCTGTGACATCGCTTATGGGATCAAGTTGAGACTGAGCGAGGTCAGCAAAGGGATCAGTACAACGAAGGGCTCTCTAGGTGCAAGCTAATGCTAGCCCTAGCCCCCTAAGGGGCCGTTCTTCGCATTTGACCCCAGTAAAGTGCCTGAAAGGACTGCCAAACGAACGGGAAGCAGATTCCATGACAGCGAAGGATGCTTCAAAGATCTTCTATGGGCCATGGGTGAGCGGCAAAAGGTTAGTACATTTTTCTCCAGATATGAGTAGCCATGATCGCGCTTGGTTGACACGGGAGCCTTCAGCAGACGCTTTCGCAGCCACTTAACACCACGGGATTATACAATGATTACACATTCCGTAGTATGCTTCAAGCCCAAGAAATTCGACTTCGTTCACCAGACCGTCTCTCCCCTCGGGGGGTGTGGTCTGGGCACGAGACTAGTTTGGGTGAGGGTTGGGGACCAACGACACCCCCTTCTTGCACATCCTTTTTCTTGATCTTATTATTGGGGCCCAAACATGGGGAAGAGGTTTAGCTGGTGTGGCTCTCACCTTCACATTGTACACTTGTATTTACCTGTGGTATTGATGGAAATCCCTGTGGCTTCTTCAAGTGGAGTGCATGTTCTTGTACATGCTGCCCATAGCTGTATGCTGGGAATAAGTTGCAAATGTGGTAGCAACCTCTCCACATGCTCCCCTGTACTACAGCCAGTGCATTAGGCATACCTGTGCTACAGAAGGCTGTCTGTGAACTCTAACTGTCCCTCCTATATTGGTGGATCTATTGGAGAGCATTACCCATTGTCAAAGTTCAACTGTAGTCCACTGAATTTTGCTGTATGTACCCATACACACTATGATACTTGTTACACTACATCTAGTGTGCGACCCCAAAAACAAATTCTACTAATTACCTGTTTGAATAGTTCTACTATGTTCAGTTGTATGCTCCATAAGGGATATTATCAGAAATCCATAAAATTAATACTCCAGAAGATAGACATGTCAGAAGTGCGGACACGGAACAAAAATGTTTGTGCTACACTATATAGCTACACCCACCTTGGAATCTGAAATGTTCTTAGCAGAAACTCGTGGGCATCCTGTTGGCTTCCTGGTATCCATGCTGGTAGTATTGCTGAGAGCAGTAATTGTACATCATGCATGAATAAATTAAAACTTTGTCTTGTTGTGCACTTCTGTCTTACATTTCAGGCCTTTGTACAGCTGCTTCGGAGCTACAGGAGCTACACATGGATGCTGTTGGCACTGAATTCCAAGACTGTGTAATGTACTCAGCAGCCAGAACTCGTTCCCTCTTGTGTGACCTGTGTTATTGATCATTTTTTCATGCAAATAATGCACAACTGCATGATGCTTGCATATGCATGTAGCTAGCTGCTAAACTCACGGTGTAATAGTTTCGAGGCATACTCCACAATGATTCGTCTTAACACTGGAGTATGGAAAATGCACTGCAACACGGAATTTGCGAAGCAAGTATTGCCTAAATTCTGTACACCAGCCATTCTTTCCAGCCACATGCGTATGCACAGTGCTGCGGCATTGCACGCGCAATAATTAATTTTATTCCTGTCTCTAGCCGCTAGTAACTTGACGGCAGAAGAGTGTGGGAATAGATGAGCCTAGCTATCACTAGCTACCAGACCTGTCAAGGTCGGCAGCCTCACTTGAGTGAGACCTCACCACAAAATGAGTGAGATTGGCACAAAATGAGTGAGACCCCATGAACACCCATCCAATTTAAACTCATGACACAATAAATTGGATGGGTGTTCATGGGGTCTCCTCAATAATTTGACCTGTGAAGGTCAAGGTCAATACAGAAATTAATAACTGAATAAACATACAACAGTTTCTAAACAACTTCACTATCAAAATCGCTGTTGCCTCGAGCTGAGAACTTGAACAAGTGTCATGTAAGTGGGTATAATTGAATCAACCATTGAGAAACCTGTCAGTATCCACTTAGGGAAGTCAATGAAATGCTAACTACATAGTGCTTCAGTGTTCAAAGGCGGCCTCTAAGGGAGCCGAAATCAACTAATTGGGGCGAGCCTGAGCGAGCCCCACATAGACGAGTTTGCGGCTGTGAATTTTCTTTCTATATATATATATAATCATATATATCGTACGTCGTGCCGTAAATCACTTCCTGCTCGTATTTTGCGTGGTGACTGCTGAGGCCAGCCTACAGCAGAACTAACTGATGTATTTTGTGACTTCCCATTTACACCTTTGCTTTATATCACCACTTTTCATTTTTTCATCGACCGTCATCACATATTTTCAATGACGTCTACGTTTAAAAAAAAAATAATAAAAAAATAAAATAAAAAAAAAGAAAATAAATAAATAAAAAATAAAAAAAATAAAAAAAAGAAAAATAAAAAAAAAGAAAAAATAAATAAAAAAAATTTTGCGTGTCATTGCGTCATGCGTTAATTCAAACCACAAACGAACTCAAGCCACCATTGCAACGTCAACGACATAGACACGAACCATGAACGGTCTACCTCAACAAGGATGGAGCGCGCGGTGAGGGGCTATATAAAGCATTTCATGAAGACGGGGAGAGTGCTTCAAGCGATCTCATGTCCTGCGTGCAGAGCACATCATGGTGTGCATTAGCTAGCTAGCTAGCATGCATGCCGCAGGCTTTAATAGCTATAAACCATCACAGTGTGTTAGACTGCTGCTTCAGCTATTGCCAGAGGATGGGAACTTGACTGGTCTGCGCTCCGTAACACTTACCTCACTGTGACATGCAGTCAAGACACAGATCTGGCATCAGCAGAGAATGAGAAAGTCACGGCGCCCTCCGGTGGTGATAGTAACAAACACTGGCGGATCCAGGGGTACTTCGTTGAGTTCGGTCGAACTACCCAGAACATAAACTACTTGTATTATTGTAGCTGTGGTTGGTAATACCGGTACCTTGACCGTTCGCGGGCTGAATGCCTGAAGGCGGCAGACATAGTCTTGAGCTAGCTAGGTTTACGCTGCTACACAATTTTAATTTTACATCAATTATTTTTGTTTTTGTAGCTATATACGTATAATTAGAAAATAAAGCAATAACGCAGTGTTCAATCGACTGTCCACCCACGTACGTGGTTGTAATCCGTCGACGATGAAAAGAAGGAAGCTAACAGCCCCACACATCGATACTTACTGGTTGCTTAGTCAATCTTCTTTGCGTCTGGGAACATGTCCAGAGTGCGCAGAGATGCTACGAGAGCGCTTCCTGATCGCTAAAAAGAACACTTAATAAAATTTTTCCGCGCTTCGGCGGACTGATCGCCGCTTCGCGGCTCTGCGCAACGCCTTCGGCGGTGCGCTGTGTAGAAATGTGCCAACGAACCCCCCTTTCAAAATTTCTAGATCCGCCACTGACAAAGACAGAGAGGTCTCCTGGACCTAGCTACCTACCAGACTGCTTCGGCTAACCTGATTCGCAGTTGCTGTGAAGTGCATGGGTGTATTTTAGTGTCATAACTTCTGTGTCCTTAAGTCGTGCTATGCTCTCTGTCACATTCAGATAACATGCACTGACAGTCATGCACATGCATCTGCTCCATGTAGGAACACATGCTCATGCAACTGCTCCATGCACATTCGACAACTGTACTCGCTCAGGCTCGCCCCACAATGTTCTGCATTCGTCTAGTACAGCAGTTGCGTTCGAATCTCCGTGTTGCGTTCGCTTCCGTACGGAATCGCTCGCGTGTAGAATATCCCGCTTTCGCGTGTGCGGGTGATGGCACATAAGAGCGGGTACAAGCGTACATCCATATACGCCGATTCCGTACGGAAGCGAACGCAACTGAAATTCGCTGCACGGTGCAAATGGGTGAGATTTGGATATGCATGCGTGTGAGCGTTAGGCCTGAGATAATTATGCCAGACTAATTTTGAGAATAGTAGCAAAGGTAAAGAATTGAGAATAATTCGAGAATAATAGCAAGCATTTGCATGTGGAAGTAAGGGGTGTGGTGCAAATTGACTTCCGGTTTGCTGCACATGGTAATAATGGCAGTACTAGCACAGATATTGTAGCTGACTTGTCCGAGGACTCTGATTTGCCGGTACCTCAGGTGCAATCTTTGCTCACTCAAGACTATGTTGAATGTTCCCTATACAATGTTGCAGTATAACAAGCGTTGACTAGAAAGTTATTTGTTGAGAATAATATGAGAATAATAGCAAGGCTTGGGCCCTGGGTGGGGTCTATAGGGGAGGCAAATACAGTAGCTTCTGTCTAAAAGCTTCCCAGAAGGCCACGTGCTCAGTGTGTACGTGTGAGGGCTACCATCGTTCAGTAGCAGTCTTCCCTATACTCCCATCCTACTGAATCAAAATCCATGGTTATAGATAGCTTGCATTAAAATCAAAAATCCTTGGGCCAATGAATCTCATTAAAATCAAAAACACCCACGACATGCTAACCTTTTGATACCTCCCTGCTTCTACGTTTAGTGGGGGGGGGTGGAATCTAACCAAATTTTTGGGTTCGTCCCTCAAAGTTGTCCCTAGGCCCTCTGAAGCCTTTTTGCTCTCTTTTTGGACTGATGAGAAGCCCTACATGTGCATAGAATGGGGCTTAAAGGGTTTTAAACAAAAATCACTAGCTTCTGGCCCCACCCATACAAAACTTGTATATGCCCCTGCATGTCTTGGAGGTGCAGCCAGTAAGTCCAGTATCATGTTCCACATGGATGCATGCACGTGCACTTCAACTATAATGCATGTCTCCACTGCTACAATACTTTAACATTAATTCTCACTGACATGCACAATAATTACGAGTTTCAACCCCTATCTGAGTGAACATGCATGCCCTTGTTGAAAGTCATTTAACTGCCAGTTCATAGTATACACGTTCCATCCATGTACACTGACAAAGACACTCCTTGGACTGGCTATATGATACAGGTAGCTAGCAGATCAATTTACAACGTTGGGTCTTGCAATCAATCTCCGATCGAGAACTTGCTTCCCACGCGCGCCGACAGACGATCTATCTGGCCAGCCAATACATATTGGCGATTTTTACCCCGCGCGCGCATGCGCGAAGCGGGGTTAAGCAATCGGTTTTGTCCGTCAGTCGTCTGTCAGTCAGTCGTCTGTCTGTCTGTCACAAAGAAAATTGGAATCTCCCCACATAGACCCTCATAAACCATCGAAATGGAGTATAGCAAAAAACTGCTCTATGTGTACCTGACTGAAGTCAAGGCGCTCCGTTTCGTTGTATTTCGGCTATTTCCTACTTTTCATAACTATTTATAACATTGGCTCCACCTCTTCGTGACCACAGAGTCCCATCAAGAACAAGACACGCAGTGCATTTGGAAACTTCATGCTTCGAGATGACCGCTAGCATAGATAATAGAGCGTAATATCTATGCCGCTAGGAAACGGTGTTTTCTCACGATGTATGTACTTCACAGACATCATGGCTATTGTTTCGGCTGTTTTTTCCAGCTATTTCCCATTATTCGTAACATTTGGCCCCACCTCTTCAGCTTCACAATAGTATATACGGTAAGCGGTCACTCCCGCACCTTGGATATGCATACACGAACACAGTATACGCGCGATAGCCGCCCTGTTCGATGCGCATCGGCAGATGTCACGTCGATTGTAGCTGCACTGCATGCATCCTGACGTTCAGCGCGGGGTATGTGTTCTATGAACACCTCTAGTTTAATTTGGAGATTGGCTTCCGAATCGCCAAATCGCCAAATTAAAAAGGTCGCCAAAATTTCCTTGTATACGGTATACAGTAATTTGCATACTACCTGCTGAGAGAGAGAGGTCTGCCGAGAAGCGCCAACTACTTCGATCACAGACCGAATTAAAAGCGTAGACAGACTGCTGAACATGCGGTCATGGCTGATTGTGTACCTGTCCTGGGTCGTGCATCGCTGCCACAGCCATCATGGGCATTGCTGACCTCCCGGCTAGCTGTTCGCCGATCCTGAGCTGGGCCTCCAGATGCCGCTGAAAACGTGATGGCCGCGACACTGCTCTCCGTTTCGTAAGTCTTCGTCCTGCTTAATTCCCGACTCATGAATAGGCCTGTCCATATTATTCGAGAATAATTTTGGGAATAATAGGTACCAACTTGAATAAGAGAATATTCCAGCCTAATAGGGTTTCAAATCCTTACAAAGGTCAAGAAGGTCAGATTTTACTAATAGAAGCCCATTACATGTGACAGAACTCCTTCACTCAACGACAATCCTCTTCATTTGAGGACTATATTGAAACCTCGATTATGTTGCAATGCGATTGTTTTTGAAGTCACTTTACTCACTTTCCCTAATTTTGATGGGAATAATGGGCATCTCTCTGGGAATAATGGGAATCTCTTTGGGAATAATAGGAGCATTTGGGGGGAAATTCTGAATAGAATAATAGGCAGAAAAAGTAGAATAATGTGGACAGGCCTACTCATGAAGTCAGTCGCGTCGCGCATAATGACGTCATGCGTTCCGTCGCGATCGCCAAATTCAGGCCATTTCGCCAAATTTAATAGCCGCCAAAAATTTCCCGGTATACGGTACTTGCTAAATGTGGTACAGAAAAATCACTTACAACGGGTAGGAGGCCTTGAATGCATTCTAAGGTGTGCAAAATACGCTATATGATAAGGTATCCAATTAACCTTATAACCTGGCATTAGACATGCATGCGGAGCCCACTTGCATGTAGCATCATGAAATGAGGTATCAAGTAGAACTGAAGTCTTGTGAACTGCTTTCGTATTATCAATGGGTTTATGCGCATATGAACGCACCAGTCGTGTAACATTTCCATCTTCAATGGGTCCGTCTTTTAGTCCACATGCTCCAGGGTAGTAAAACTTCCATTTAAAGCTGCAGGAACCGATGAAATTACCATAGCACCATTTCAGGATGTAGTCCTTCACGTTTTTCTTTCCAGGAATCTGTGGAACAAAAAAGTCATCTGTGTCCAAAGAAAATGCGTAGTCATATGTACCACGATATCGATAGATACAGTCCAGTTTCCTCAGGATTTCAGACCACAAATATATTTCTTTTTCATTGTACCAGTCTGTCCACACACTGAACGAAACATAACCTTCCTTCACCGCTTGTGCCAGGTTTGAATCCATCAGGTGTGCTTTAAGTCCTCCATCCTTTATGAACGTGTCTAGGATGTTCACATGTACGTGGTCAACTCCAATTGTTTTTTGGTAACGGACAAATTCTGGCAGCCAAGTAACTCCCTTGTCATGCACTTTTGTGCATGTAACAACACTGATGTTGTGTTCCCCTGAAGGTGTTATTCTTGGAGCAGGAATAAACAAGGGCTTCTCAGATTCAACCACATATACTGGTGAGTTGTTTGCTGTCTTATACATGACATAAGCTTGGCTTCCATTAACCACAGGGAGATCATAGCATTCCACTATAAATTCTTCATATGGAAATGGATGCTTAGATTGAAGCATGTTATGCATGAGGTAATCCTCTATCGTGAAACGAACTTTGAACTCTACTGCATCCTTGTCTCCAACACCACACCCAATAATCCATTCATTGTCATAGATGGTCGTGTTTGCTGCAACTAAGAACATACTAACATTGCTGTGGCCATTCCTAGCCCTGTCATCGAAGTACACACTGCGAACTATCATATCTTTTGAAATTGGTAGAGAGGGCAAGGTCAGGGGATGTGCCATATGCAGTGGAACAGTATTTTCAACATTCTTCCTGTTAACCTGTCGAGAATCGGATTGTTCAGTTTGCCGTGAATCTGGTGGCTGTTGCGAAGCTGGTGGCTGTTGTGAAGCTGCTGCTGGTGGTTGTGGCTGTTCAGCTTGTGAAAAGGGCTGTTCAGCTTGTGAAAAGGGCTGTTCAGCTTGTGAAAAGGGCTGGCAAGAACGATTCTGTTTCAGTACTAGTACTAGTAGTAGTAGTACAATGGCAGTCACCAATAAACTTGGAATGTTGCGTTTTAAATTCATCGATGATGTTCTGTTAGCAACTTGCACTATGGAAGACACTTTCTAAGTGATATAATAGAGAGATAATAGTTAATTAAAATTTATGTGCAAAACACCATAGCAGGCACTAGTCTCGTTCCCAGACCCCCCTCGGAAAAATCGAGAAATAGTCTGGCAACACGTAGTAGTCTCGCGTGGCCCAGACCCTTCCCGCGGCGATTAGTAGGGCGGGACAAAAGGGGAGGGGAGGGAGGAAGAAGGGTCTGGTGACTCTGAACAAGATGCCGTTGCAAAATGGAATGTAATTATTTCAATAATCTTCCGTAAATGTAATATTGCACGTGACTTACCTCAAGTATACTATACTAGTAGTTAATCGAGCACACAGCTAGAGCCATGGCTATCAAGGAAGAGCGCTGTACCATCTGCTTCAAAGACTTGCTGAAGAGTAGTACGCGAAGGAGACTAACAGTGAGACATTCCAGAACCCGTGTGGAGACTCACGGAGACGTCCGTATCGCACGCAAATTATCTTCGCTTTGTTTGGACATCAACTGCGTGTAGCCTAGCTGTGAAGCTGCTAAGGAGGCAGTCTTGAATCTTCTCGGCCATGTCAACTATAAATCTAGTCACGCGCTCAAAGAGGAAATCGTGCCACAAATTACATGCTGCTTCAATCTGGTTGGCTCTACCAGCATTCCAGCAGAGCCAACAACATCCTGTTCAGAGTCACCAGACCCTTCTTCCCTCCTCCCCTCCTCCCGCCCCGCCCACTAATCGCCGCGGGAAGGGTCTGGGCCACGCGAGACTAGTAGCGTAGAACGGCTTGGAACAGAGTCTGACATGATCAAGCTAGAGTTAGTACAGTACTTTGCAGGTTCTTTGAAACGGTAAAAGCGCGCTATGAAAACGGATGTGGTTGCTAATAATCCAATTAAGATTCTGAGCTTCTAGTAAAGCATGAAACATGGCTTCCTATGATTAGGCTATGAAAGCTGTAGCAAGTGCACTTTACCGCCAAAATTACTAACAGTGTTATTGAAGTAGCACAACCGCACGTTTGCATAGTGCACTTGACTGAACATGCAAAGAACAGTACTGTACATGCAGCTAGCTATTGGGCTATTCCATTAAATAGTCGTACACCCCCTGCAGAGGACTGTTAATTATGTCCCATGGGGGGTGTTGCCAAGTAATTGCGTCCTAGGGGGTAAAAATGCTAAAATGATTGTGTCCTGGGGGGTATAAATGCCAAATTAATGGTGTCCCATGGGGGTAGAGGAACCTTTTTAATTGTGTCCCAGGGGGACTATGTTGCTAATTTGCTGTCCTAGGGGGGAATTAAAATCGGTTCCTCTGCAGGGGGTGAACGACTATTTAAATTATGGAATAGCCCATTTAGTGGCGCACAACTCCAATTATCACCTAGCATTCACACGTGATTGTCTAACTGTCCTCTTGATTTTGGACACGGCGTTGCCAGACCCTTTCTCGATTTTTCCGAGGGGGGTCTGGGAACGAGACTAAGTAGGCGCAGTACAGTGAACCCCGCTTAACGACCACCCCTGAGTGGCGGACACCTACTATGTAGCAGACACTTACCAACGTCCCGACTGTCCTGCCTTTCACACCAAAACCTGTATTAAAGGTCTTCGTAAAGTACAAGTACAGCATAGCACGGATTCCGCATTACGTCAACCGGAAACGCAGTAATTTCTAATTATACAACAATACAGAGAATATTGAAGATGTTTGAGGGTACTAGCCTCGTTCCCAGGCCCACACGCGAAACGCGGTACGAGGCTAGTTTGAGGGACCCTTGCATATCGCATCCAGTGGAACGACGCAGTTGAAGTGTGACTTGTTATGGTTAAAGTATAAAAGAACCACAACAAACGGTTGCCCACAATGGCTGGATTATTCACTGTGAATGAAGTGCTGGCATATATTATGGACATTCCACTGTGTGAGGAAGATGATGGGGCTGATCAGCTTCCCATCCATTGAGGATTATTGGGTAACAACTTGGCCATTCGCAACCTTCACCTTCAGTACCATAATGAGTCGTGATCGATTTTCCCTCCTGCGCTTTCTGCACCTCAATGATAGCACGAAGTACATACCAAAGGGAGAACCTGGCTACGATCCCCTCTAAAAGATGCGACCATTTGCAGATCCCCTGATTGCCAACTTCAAAGCAGCATTCACACTTGGGCGGGAGCTCTCCGTGGATGAGGGGATGATCGGATTCAAAGGTCTACTGTGGTTCCTGCAAAAAACATGCCGAAAAAAACGACAAAGTGGGGGATGAAAGCAGATTTGTACTTGCTGACAGTGTCACTGGCTACACATTCAACTGGAAACTCTACACAGGTATGAAATTATATGTGTCGTCGCGAGTAGAAATCAGAGTTTATGTGCACAATTGCGCACGGCGTATTATCGTGCAGGGCGATTGCAAGGCACGCAGGGCAATCGCATTGTGCAATCATACGCCGTGCGGTAAACTTACTCGTGACAGACACATATGCATATGCACAGAACGCCTCGTGCAGCAACGTGCAAGATAGGCATGACCTGATGTAGTAGGTCCGGCCACGTAAAAGTGTAGAGTTGGCTTAATTAGTGTGCACTTCCCCAAGTGCTGAAATTCATGGCGTGGTTAGGTCACTTTCTCCTATGAAGAAGAGTAATAGTTCGAGCTGCTAACTGCGCTGCACTGGCTGGTTGACCAGGCCGGATGTATCATCGCATGTGTGTTAATTGCATTCCTGATTAACTGTTGCCGCAAATATATAAACCCTACGTGAGAATGCACTTTAGCTCAAGCCAACGATCCGAGACAGCTACAGATCAGTTGCTACAAGCTAGGCACACAGCAATAATATAGAATCAATAGGTAAACAAACAAACATCCATTCCTAAGGTGTACATGTATGCACTCCACACAATCCATAATCTGCAGCACAGGGAAGGACACCTCACTTGATGAGAGCAGTGGTGTCACACATGCTGTTGTCCTGAGGCTGGTGGAAGGGTTGGAGCACAAAGGACACCATGTCTACATGGACAATTACTACTCAAGCCCGGCCCTGTTCTCCTCTCTCCAACAACTTCGGTTCGGAGCTTGTGGTACTGTACGGGTGAACAGGCGGGGGCTGCCCAAGGAAGTGATGGGAGCCAAACTGAAGAAGGGAGACATGACAAGCAGTGAGATCAAGAACAATACATACATGGGTGGGGTCGACAAGGGGGATCAGCTGATGTCTTACTATGGATTCAGTCACCGTACCATCAAGTGGTGGAGACGCGCGTTCTTTGAAAACGCTATTGTGAACGCATACATCTTGTACAGGCTTTCCACGCAGCAGGAGATTTCCGCATCGAGCTAGCCAAGCAACTTCTTGGGGGTGCTGATGGGCACGCCAACCCTCCTAGCTGTCGTCTCAACGCTCTCCCTCCACTGGCTCGGCTAACAGAGCGACACTTCCTTGAGAGAGTCCCACCGTGCACTAGTGGAAGGATTTCACAACCTGTGTGTCGTGTGCTGCTCGGGCAGGGGCAAGAAGACCACAGTGCAAGCAGTGTAAGCTACCTATGTGCATTGTTGTTTGCTTTGAATTAGTACCACACTAAAGTGGATCCTGTCATTTAGAACAGAATGTAGTCCCCTAATGTAGTTTGTGAGCATTGCACTTCATGCCTAGCCTCGTTCCCAGGCTCTCCCACACGCGAACTTTCCGTACCTTTAGCGACGAAAAGCTGGGCAGGGCCTGGGAACGAGGCTACTTCATGCCTTGCTCATACGCTTGCCTTCCATCTTACAGTGTCGTCTTTATTAGACCATTACGTTGTACTTTCCCTATTGTCCAATGGTCTCATTTTGTACTGCTGTATATCATTCCGTGCATTATATTGCTACACCTACTTGCTGTAATCACTTGAATAACCTCCCTGGATTCATAGTTCACTTAGCACTAGATACAAACACAGCCATGTACACATCCTTGTCGTACTTCCAGCATAGGCAAGATTTTTCAGCACCCAGAGCAGAACTCTGCGCTGGTGAAATCGCCAGGTCATCAATCAGATACTTATTCACATGCCAGCTAGCGATACACATACCGAACAAACAGAAACGTACCAAGTCCACTTACCATAACTGAACACTAATTTGATTTGTCACAATGCAGCTCAGCAATGTAAGTGTGAGAAATCTAATTAGTGGTTAGTTAACCCTTTAACCACCGAATTCTTCCCACCAAGACAACACATTTTCATGCATTCAGCACACACCACTTTCGTAGGTACTCCTCTCCCGCAGCATTCGCTCGTCAGCGGCCAAACTTGGTGGGGCCCACACACATGGAGAGACCCCTCTGGCAATATCGTTAATGATATTCATGACCCCCACAAGCCCAGCAATCGGAGGTCAAAGGTGGATGTCAGCCGGATTTTCGCCCAGCATTTCCCAAACTTGGACCAGATCTGACTGATGGCACACCTTACACCACCAATTTGCATGTTTTCTTGAGGCCCTGGGTGGGGTCTATGAATATCATTCGAAGCAAAATCCTCTGGTCAATGAATCTCATCAAAATCAAAAAAACGCCCACGACAGGCAAAGGGGGGGCTGCCGCCCCCCCTTTCGATACCCCCCCCCCCCCCCCCCCCCCCCCCTCCCCCGCTTGTACATTTAGTGGGGGTTGCATGCCGAAATCTGACCAAATTTTTGAGTTCGTCCCTCAAAGTCGTCCCTAGGCCATCTGAAGCCTTTTTGGACTGATGAGAAGCCCTACAAGTGCATAGGGTCTAAATGACGTCTATAGACCTCAATGGGGCTTAAAGGTAGCCTCGTTCCCAGGCCTACCCCGTTTTTTCTGTTCTTCGGTTTCCGTTGACAATAATACACGGCCGCCCTTCCGCATCAGTGTATTATTGTCAACGGAAACCGAAGAACAGAAAAAACGGGGTAACAACCATGCAGACACCAAAATATGTAATATCAATTAAGAACTTGTTGTCATACAACTATTATTTTGATGACCAAAAGAATGTAGTGGGAATTGCCATAGCTGCACACTATAGTGCTTCAATGAAATACTCTTGCATATAATATGGATTTCCCCCCCAAGTGTGCCCAGTCAAGTGCCCAAGAGCAAACAGCAGTGCCTGAAAATGAAAGCCACAGCAGTATGCTTGGCTACATACCACATAACAAGGCGTCTTTTTGGAAAAATTGTCTCGGCGGTTTGCTTGCAAGACTGATACAAGTGTTGGACACTACAGATGTTTGCTTGGTAGCTAGCTAGCTATGGCGCATGCTGCCGTACTGATGAAAGACTTTAGTGTGTCAACAGGCAAACACGTCACAATTTGTTGCACCAATAGACACATAATTATGATGGACAAACTTCAATAAAAGGAGCACTGGTCATACCTTTGACTTTGACTAAAAAAAGTATACGTGAGCACACAGACAAAGTGGCTTGAAGAGGGGCATTGCTAAAGTTCGAGTTCGAGTTCGAGTTCGAGTTCGAGTTCGAGTTCGAGTTCGAGTTCGAGTTCGAGTTCGAGTTCGAGTTCGATGTTGGTTCCGCGTACCGTTCCAGGCCAAGGGGTATTACTAAAGTTCGAGTTCGAGTTCGAGTTCGAGTTCGAGTTCGAGTTCGAGTTCGAGTTCGAGTTCGAGTTCGAGTTCGAGTTCGAGTTCGAGTTCGAGTTCGAGTTCGAGTTCGAGTTCGAGTTCGATCATAGATAATATGGGCAGACAGAGTTCCAGATGGAAGATAGTGACTGTCACCTTTATGCTGCTGTCTTTTGAGTGTGCAACGTATAGGAACAGCCCAGCTACTCAGAGGTAAAGTGATTTGTCAGACATTGCACGTTCTCAAGGCCAGTAGCTCTAGTTGGAATTTTGTCTCAGATACATGACGATGATCATGACACCATGTTCCTTACCTTCAGGAGCCTGACAAGAATCTTGCAGTGACTATAACGGAAAATTGTATGTATTGAAGTTGGACTCTAATGTTAGGTTTCTCCTTACAAACTATAATAATTATTGTACACTCCATTGTTGTCAATGACTTATTTCCAACTGGGGTCCAAGTAGGACAGCCATATGCATAGTCCATAATTATAGCTACTGTAGGACAAAACACAGGTCCATAGTCTGCAAATTGACCACTGCTTCATTTTCCATCAACGATGTTGTTTGCATCTTTGCTCCGGCACAATACTGTGGTGCTATCTACTTAAGTCATTGTAGTACAGGCACATGACAGTATACGCAGTGAGCAACATATATATATCACATATGTAATGACATCAGCATGCACTATAGTGCAGTGGGTGTGGTTTGGAGATGGATGAATCTCAAAACTGAATGGAACGTGTGAATATAACAACAAAAAATGTGCGTGTGCTTTGAAAAAATAGTAGCTACTCTATATCAATCCCACAGCTGCAGTTCAATGCCATTGAAACATGTTCCCGTGTGATTGGCATATCAAGATCCACGATGATCCTAGGTGGTGGAACAGTTAGATTGCTGCAAGCGACGATAAGCTGGGCGGGGCCTGGGAAAGAGGCTAGCAGCCTAGCACGTGGCATTATGTAGGAGAAAATCCTAGCGCTGTAGGGGCGGTACCGGTATACTACGACAGGAATTACGGTGTGTACTGCGCGCGCGCGACCGTCAACTCGAACTCGAACTCGAACTCGAACTCGAACTCGAACTCGAACTCGAACTCGAACTTTAGCAATCCCCCAGGCCAAGATGGCCGTGTACGTCCGAGCAGAACTTGCCAAATCATGAGAACGGATCACAGCATGCTCTGGAGGAGGCGTGAACCTCTGTCGTGTGTGCTAATACCGATGAGCTGTCCGTTACTGTTGGAGGTGCGACGAACCCAGGGTGGCTACGTCAGACAAATATAGCTAGCTACCCTAGTATGTATGTAGACAGTTCCAGGTGGAAGATAATGACTGTCACCTTTATGCTGCTGTCGTTTGAGTGTGCAACGTATAGGAACAGCCCAGCTACTCAGAGGTAAAGTGATTTGTCAGACATTGCACGTTCTCAAGTAATTTTGTTTCAGATAGCTAGATCTACATGACGATGATCATGACACCATGTTCCTTACCTTCAGGAGCCTGTAGACTCGACAAGAATCTTGCAGTGACCATAGCGGAAAATTGTATGTATTGAAGTTGGACTCTAATGTTAGGTTAAGTTTCTCCTTCCAAACTATATTGTACACTCCATTGTTGTCTGTAGGGGCGGTACCGGTATACGCGCGCGAGTTTGCGTATACTGCGCGCGTGCGAGTTTGTGTACTGCGCGCACGCGAGTTTGTGTACTGCGCGCGCGCGACCGTCAACTCGAACTCGAACTCGAACTCGAACTCGAACTCGAACTTTAGTAATACCCCTTGAAGAGAAGACTTAGACTAAATTTGTCAATGGAGGAATACTGATGTAGTCTATGAGCATCTAGCTAGCTACACGTTGTACGTTGGTCAGTGGTTTCTCATGGCCTTCTTAGCCGTCTCCTGTCTCGGTCAGCTTCAACGGTAGTCGTTGCTCTCTCTGTTCCGGACTCTCTTGTTCAGGCTTTCTTTGCCGTAGTCTTTCTCAGTCCGCTTGTATAGTCTGCGTTCTTGGCGCTTCTCAGACGATCATTCTTTCGTATACCTTGTAATCCGACTTCTTGTTGTTTTAGCCTCTCTTGCTGAAATCTCACATGATCTTGACTCTTTGTCTAGCGCAGTAGGGTGGCCACATGCCGTTGCTCTCTCTGTTCCTGACTCTCTCGTTGCCTCCTCAATTGTCTCCTCTCTCAGTCAGCTTGTAGTCGTTGCTCTCTCTCTCTTGTTGCCTTCTTTGTCGTTGCCTTTCTCGGCTGCTAGCTACGTACTTACAGCTAGATACTTGTAAGGTGCGGCCACATGCACATACATAAATATTAGGCCAACTAGCTAGTTAGTAAAATCTGTCGCGCATGCGCTCAAACTATGTGGCCACGTGGACGTGGACAGACAGACGTGTACGTACCCAGCACTGTGTCTCGGCGCTTCGGCGCCGAGACAAAAATCATCCATCAGCAGGGTACAGTCACATAAGTTGATTATAATTACAACAGCCACACAATGACAGGAGTATATCTCAGGAAGGCACAGACCAAGAAAGACAGAAGTCCATTAGTCCAGTTCACTTTCTATGTATCTCTCATATGTGTGTACACGATCCTTCGATCCTCAGTATGTCACTCCATCTGTCATCTTCACATCGATATCGATATCTCTAGATCTCTCAACATATAAATGTGCACACACCCTTGTCCTCAGAGCCTGCATCAACATCTGTAGACCGTTTCTCTCAGTCTGTACGTCTAGCCTCTCATGTGTACACACATTCGTCAATTTATCTGTCTGCGACTCGGCCTGCGTCCACTACAACGTCGTCCTTCTCACGTGCACCGTCCACATTTCCGTCAGGTTTCCTTGCCACATCTTTGCCATCTGCTCAACTACTATATCATAACAGCAGTTAACAGCTTGGACACCATGCCACTAACTTGACGGCTGGGCCATGGGACAAAGGGAATCAGCTGAGCACAGGGGCCGTGGCTATTTCACGGAACGGAACGGAACACTTGAAAACACGGAACAGCTATGTAAGTCCTCACTGCAGTGTCTGATCTCTACAAACCATACACCAATGGACAGAGCTCGACGAGTCCTACATGCTGGTAACCATATTGTTGGTTAGTGTTAGAGTTACGACCAATGTTAGCCATACGCGAGCTTCCACCCACGCGATTTCGTAGAACTCTGAGCCAATTCTTTCCAGCAGCAAGGATTCCAGCAAAAAGGGTACCAGCGTGTAGAGCTCGTCGCGCTCTATCCAGTGGTATGCAGTTTGTGGAGTTTAAACTGTGCAGTGAGGACTTACATAGATGTTCCGTGTTTTCAAGTGTTCCGTTCCGTTCCGTGAAATAGTCCCGGCCGAGCACAGGGGCTGCTGTGTACGTGCAGTCATAGATATAGACACTATATCTATGGTGCAGCCTGCTGTGCTTCTGCATCACCTTGACCAGGGTTGTTATCAACAGGTTTCCTGGCTGACTAGTAGTTCCTGTAAGTGTCCTAGTAACTTGCGGACGACTGGTCACTGGTTGCGAGACAGAAGGTCGCTTACTGGTTTCATCCGTAGACCCGCTGTGAAATGCCGCTATGTCGGCGGAAGCAGAGATGCTGGAATCTTGAGAACGGGTCGAGGGGGCAGTGACAGAGTTCTCCCTCCCCTCTAGCTGTCTGTTTCTTCTTCGTTGGTTGCCAGAGGATGGCTAGGTAACCGTCAACACACACACAACCATCGCCATCTTCGCCATGTGTACTGGCACGTGAGATAATTAAATTCATAATCACTTAATGTACATTCTTGTGGTGTTGCTGTGACAATTAGGGAAATCGAGTGAATGTGGTTCGCATAACTCAGTAAAACTTGACCTGTGTTCACCGGAATGGGACTTCAGTATAATCTTCGTCATCCTGAGCTGGGGAGGTGGGCTTGACCGTAACGTGAAGTTTTTCCGAATTATACGCTACAGGAATGAGAAAAATACAAAAGCGCTTGCTTCCGCTGATTCACAGTGCGCATTCGGGGCACTACAGTGAAAAACGCCAAGTTACTGGATTCCCCTCGTGAAAATAGCCCTGTACGCGACGTTGCAAAGGTGTAAAGTCGCTTTGTTGGGAAGTTTTATCAAGAAATAGGTCTGGATTTGGCTGCTTCAGTGTCCCGCCTGAGGGCAAGGTAGAGTTATGAACTTTTCTCTGTGTTCTGTAGTCCATACGGACGGTAGGCTGCAGCAAGCTGCGTGTTTATAAACGCTATTCTAACCGAGATACAGTCCATAGCAACCAGTCGCGCGCGCGCCCCTTATGAATAATTTATTAGTTCTGACCACCCTTAACCCTTTAAGCCCTATGACGCATAAATGCGTCATTTAGACCCTATGCACTTGTAGGGCTTCTCGCCAGTCCAAAAAGAGACCAAAAAGTCTTCAGAGGGCCTAGGGACGACTTTAAGGCACGAACTCAAAAATTTGGTCAGATTTCGGCGCACCTCCCGCACTAAACGTACAAGCGGGGGGGTTTCGAAGGGGGGGCGGCAGCCCCCCCTTCGGCCTGTCGTGGGCGTCTTTTGATTTTAATGAGATTCATTGACCCGAGAATTTTTGATTCTAATGATATTCATAGACCCCACCCAGGGCCTCAAGAAAACCTGCAAATTGGTGGTGTAAGGTGTGCCATCAGTCAGATCTGGCCCAAGTTTAGGGAAATGCTGGGCGAAAATCCGGCTGACATCCACCTTTGACCTCCGATTGCTGGGCTTGTGGGGGGTCATGAATATCATTAACGGTATTGCCAGAGAGGTCTCTCCATGTGTGTGGGCCCCACCAAGTTTGGCCGCTGAGGAGCGAATGCTGTGGGAGAGGAGTACCTACGAAAGTGGTGTGCGCTGAATGCATGAAAATGTGTTGTCTTGGTGGGAAGAATTCGGTGGTTAAAGGGTTAAAGGGTTAAGTAAGTGGACTCTGCAGTTGGCACTTTACATTATGACAAGCAACCTGAAAAACCTCTGTCCAGGCCTACCCCGTTTTCTTCGGTTTCCGCTTCCGTGTATTATTGTCAACTGAAACCGAAGAACAGAAGGGGTAGGCCTGGGAACGAGGCTAGGGAAAACAGCCCACAGCTAGCCCTAGCCCTTGCAAAGTTGACGCATGCGTGTTGATAACTGCTGATCAATATCAAGCGTCACGTGATGTGAACCGGAAGTCATGAGATCTAGATCGAGATCGCGCGCGTTCTCAGAGCTAGCTAAACGTTCGTGGAAAAAGCAGCCGTGAGGAATGGATGACCAAGTTCCCTTCTCAAGCCTATTGGTAACTGGTGGTTGTGGGTTCATTCCGTCCAATTTCATCAACTATGTACTTGGCCGGTTGCGCTCGAGTTCCGTGAAGGTTATCAACTACGATTGTCTGACACCTGCTAGCAACAAAAGTAACGTGGATTCCAGTTGCGCTGCACCAGGTCAATACGTCTTGGTCTGTGGTGATATCTGTAATGGCACACTCTTCGAGCAAGTGCTTCGCCGTTACAACGTTGATGCGGTGGTACACTTCGCAGCCGAAACGCACGTTTCCGATTCCTTCAAAGATCCCTTGGCGTTTGTGCGGGTTAACGTTCAGGGAACTGTCACCATTCTGGAAGCATGCCGATCCTATGGGCGCCTAAAGCGGTTTATACACGTCAGTACGGATGAAGTGTACGGTGATTCTGAAGTTGCAAAAGGCGAGAAGCCAAAAACGGAGCTCGATCGTCTACTGCCTACAAACCCCTACTCCGCCTCCAAAGCGTCTGCTGAACACTTTGTCTCGGTTTACCAGAAGAGTTATGACTTCCCAGCACTTGTAGTTCGAATGTGCAACGCATACGGTCCGAGGCAGAGCCAGGACAAGGTCGTCCCGAAATTCATTCAACTGGCTATCCGTGAAGAGCCGTTTACCATCGAAGGAGACGGAAGTCAAATACGAAGTTTTATGCATGTGTCTGATATCTGTGCTGCGATTTCAGGGCTGCTAGACAAAGGGACAACGGGTCAGATTTACAACATTGCTTCGGAGCTGGAAATTTCTGTACTTGACTTGGCAAAAGAAATCAAGAAAACGGTAGATGCTGTGTTGGGGAGAAAGGAATCGGCCATTGAAGTTGTCTACGTAGAAGACAGGCCATACAACGACAAGCGATACTTCATGGGGGCAGACAAGCTGAAATCTGCCATTGGTTGGAAAGAGACAAAGTCTTTTCAGGAAGGTTTGAAAGAGACGGTATCGTGGTATCTCCAAACCAGTCCCACTGAGTCAGATCGAGAAAGGATCCTTGTATATGGTGCGAACGGTTGGATTGGGGGACAATTTGTCAGTGTCCTTGAGAAGGAAGGGGTGGAGTATGTATTTGCTAAGAAGCGGCTTGGAGATGACCCCGACAAAGCCATAGAAGAAGAAATTCTCTCTGTGTCTCCCACCCACATAGCCTCCTTCATCGGCAGGACGCATGGACCAGGGAGCAATACAATCGACTATCTTGAGGGTGGTCCAGACAAATTGGTTATCAACATGCGTGACAATGTGTATGGACCATTACTCTTGGCCGAGATTTGCAGAAAATTTGGCATTCACTTCACTTACATTGGGAGTGGGTGCCTTTTCGAGTACAACGATGAGCACCCAGTTGGCAGCAATCCTTTTACTGAAGAGGACAGACCAAACTACTTCGGAAGTTCTTATTCGGTTGCCAAGGGTTACACCGACCGTCTCATGCACCACTACGCAAATGTGCTCAACATTCGAATGCGACTTCCAGTCTCTAGTGACGGTAGTAATCGCAATCTCATAACTAAAATTGCCTCCTACAAGAAGATACTGAACATACCCAATTCAGTCACAGTTCTTCCAGAACTGCTACCCGTTCTTCTCAAACTGATGAAGAAGAGACACACTGGCACCCTCAACTTTGTGAATCACGGCTGTGTCGAACACACACAGATTCTCGAAGCCTATAAGAAGTCAGTGGATCCTTCAATCGAATACGAATTAATCGATGAGAATGATCAAAGTGAATTTGCGATGAAACTACGATCATCTCGCAGCAATTGCTACCTCAGTACAGATCGTCTTGCCCAACTCGCTCCTGAAGTTTCGACAGGCAAAGAGGCCGTTTCAAGAATGATTGAGGAGAAAGCAAAGCAGAAGTCTAATTAGTTAATAGTTGGGATCTTGCTAGGAGGATGTTCAGTTATTTAGCTTACCAGTATTTCGAACTTTTGTTGTGATCATGGTTATTTGAGTTGAGTTGATGATCTTTTTTTGATTGCCAGACAGATCGAGTAGCTTGTGGTGCATTCATTCAATGAGCTACTTAAAGCTTTGTTTACCCATCAGTGAATTGGAGGAGTATAGTGTGAATTATCTGCTTGAACGCGCATTGTGTTTGGCATTAATGTTAGCCACAGAGTGGTTACCTTTAGCCTCGTTCCCAGTCCCACGCCCAGCTTTTCGTTGCTTGCAGTACGGTAAAGCGGGGTACTGCAAGCGACGAAAAGCTGGGCGTGGGACTGGGTACGAGGCTATGGTTACCTGGTTGCAGACAAGCTAGCCTGTTTGCAGCAACTTGAGAGACCCATAATCATACAGATCTTAACCACTAAACATGACCTGCTGCAGGCAAGGGCATTTCCATGACAACCAGTTGTAGCTATACTGACCTTGCAGATGTTCCAAGATTGTCAGTGAGATGATCTGGGCCAGTTGCCTTTGCAGGTTGTCTTATGCTAACCCTTGAGTAAACCACTGTCTCCAACTTGTCTGCAACCAAGCCTTAACCACTCTGTGGTCAATTAGAAGTGCATAGTGTAGAAACTATGGCAACCACTCAATTGCTAGTAGTGTAGCTGCATACACTTCTACATGTATAGCATTCCTATATAACCATTAGCCTCGTTCCCCGGCTCTTGTTCTCGGAAGGGAGAAGAGAGCCTGGTAACATTGGGGGGGTTAAACCGTGGACTTCCGCCGCAAGGATTCTCGCGGAACCAATCAGATTGCAGAACGAAAACACGTGAAAATGTGACTATTTTGTAGGCATGTTTACCTTCAGTGCCGTGCTAACGCACGAATTGTAGACTCAGAAATGAGCGTCAAGGACGAAGTAGCTACCCCTCAAAGGTTGGTAAAAGGCAGATGACAGGTGTGCGAGACAGCCACTGGTCTTAGAGCGCTGTTCACTTTGGTTTGTTTGTGGGATCAGCTCGCTCATCGTCTGTCACCGCTTACGGGATCGACGGTTCGCAAGGTGAGTTGTCCGGTTTGCTTCTAAGAAGTGTCTCGAATCTCTACAAAGCCGGGGATGCCTTGAGAACGAACAGTAATAATTATTTCGAATAGCGTGTGACTGATTTGTAACTCACGCGACATTTACCACAAAAGTAGGAGTGTCCTATGTTTATCACATGAATGATGACACACCGGAAGTCAACGGTTTGACCCCCCCCAATGTTACCAGGCTCTCTTCTCCCTTCCGAGAATGAGAGCCTGGGAACGAGGCTATATAACCATGAGGGTGCATGTTCAACCAATATGATTTGACTGTTTTGGTTATAAATTTTAAACTGCATGGCTATTAATCACATCGTAGCCTGTAGGCCTCTTTAATTACCATGATGCATGCATAAATTGGTCATCAATTTGTGATGAAGCCTGAGGAATCCTGCCTATCATGAAAGTCACCAGCTCTCTCCACTGGGGTCATGCTGCCTACATATCACCGTTCAAGTTTTGTCGCTGGACAAACCGTAAATTTCTTCCTACAGACGGCAATACTACTATCAAAACCCAGACTATCAAACAGACTGGCTTAGCCGTCACCTGTATTTGCATGAATTGCAGCATCGTCTAGGAACGGTTCCAGGACACCAAACTTGCACCGACGTATAGACCGTCACACCCTCTAATAAGCCCTACCACCTTTAAACTAGTCTCGTTCCCAGACCCCGAACGCGCGTTCGGGGTCTGGGAACGAGACTACCTTTAAACAGGATCCAAAGTCGTGGTCTCCCAAATGACATACAGTTATAACCTTTTAACCTGCAAAGCTTCAGTCTTGTAAACAGCTTGCGCAACGATGACGTAGGGCGAACGGAATCCGTATTTTCGCCGCTTACTCTCCGTTTACTAAGCGCCGATAATTGGTATGTCTGGTGCCGATAATAAGGTCATGCCAATAATTGATGGTTTACGCTACTGCATGTTTGGCAGTTCTCATTAATGTACATTGCAATTCCCTCCACATGCATAATATTATGCAGGTGTATACGTTGCTATTCCCCCCCCCCCCCCCCCCCCCCCCCCCCAACATGCATGGTGCACCAGACACTAATTAAGTGCAGCATCACTGAAAAAACCAAGCATTATACTCAATGGACAAGTCAGCTGTCTTGTGACGAGGACAAATTGTGCAGTAGCTCTGTCTTTTCTGAAGTACTGGTACACTGCAAAATGAGAAGGTTGTTTTAACCAGGCTCTGATCACCATATATAGTTGCATCTCAGTGCCTCCTCCACCGTGGTGATCATGGAATGCACAAAATAATGTTGTTCTTAATCATAGGTATGTGGTTTAATTGTTTACCCCTGTTGGAGGACCTGTAATAGTGATCACATTGTTTGGTATTGAAGCAGCAACTATGGCAACCGTTCATCAGTAGAATTGCTATGAGTGCAGCTGCATGCACTTCTACATAGCATTCCTATATAATTACCTGGAACTAAGAAACTTGACCTAGGTTATCTCAACAGGCCTACTAGGATTTCCTATCTAAAGGGATTGCACTTGTGTGCTCATTCCTTGACCACCACAGTGGAGGAGGCACTGAGATATGCAACTGAGGTGACCAAAGCCTGGTTAAAGCAATCCATCTCTCTTTACAGTGTACCGTATATACATACGTATGTGTGCGTGAGCTAATGTGCGTGCCAAATTTTCCCGCTATACGGTATAGTATTTAATCCACAAATGAGTATCTCCTTCCCAGCCATGGGGGGTTGATGTGACCCTACTGGAGTCATAGATGTTATAACTATAACATAATATTATACGATATATATTTATAGCTTGTCTTTGTACAAAAACACAATAGTCAAGATTTTTCCAAGGACTGAAACATGAACATTCAATGGCCATAGTACATCGGATCCTTTATGGGCTGCTTCTTGACAACCAGGGGAACCTTCTCTTCCTTCATTTGTTTCTTTCGACTATACAACCACGTATACGATTGCATTGTGTATGATGTGTGTGTGTATATGTGTGTGATGATGTGTGTGTGTGAGAGTGTGTAATAATTTATGGCAGTGCGATAAGTTGTTCCCTTTTCTCCAGACAGCCCTGGTCTTCCTCCCCTTTCATTTGTGTCCCTTCTATTACATAACCTCTCTTACCTGCTAGAATTTCATTACCTTCACTTGTTCTCTCCTCACCCACCTCCCTCGTCCCACCCCTCATGACCTTTCCTCACCCCACTTCCTCACACCCTTTCCCTCACACAGCTCCTCACACACACACCCTCATCCCACCTTCTCATACTCTCTCACCCAACCGTTCCTCACACCCTCTCTGACACACCTTCACTTAAGCACCTTATAGTATACTCACAATATATTCCAGTACATTGCCACGGCTACCAGAACAATAATCAGAATGAAAACTACAGGGGGAAATAAGCAATGGGGCTTATAAACCATTGGCAATACAAACCTACAGGTAGTGTGCACCAATCATATGCAAATTGCATCCATGTATCATTATGCATGGTCACCTGATCCAAACACATGGTTACAATCCAAACACATGGTCACATGATCCAAACACATGGTCACATGATCCAAACACATGGTCACATGATCCAAACGCAATGATCCTAACACATCCTCACAGTGATTAGTTTAATTATGACTCACTCGCAATGACAGACACTATCGTGATGTAGAATGAGCTCTGGGGAACACACTCCTGCAGGTAGCAAGCCAAAACAATGATGGTATATACATGCACTGTATTTTATATGTAAGTGCTGTTTTCACATTGTGCACTGCAAACAATCATTAGTAATTTTTGCCACAAAAACCTGGCTCTCATCCAGCTGCAGGTTATTACAACGTGGAAGTGGGCACGGCCTGCCATGTACATTGCCCGCCATTGTGTTTGGAACTATACATGTATGTACCATGTATCCCACCAAGGTTTTAGTCTGGACTAGCCACAGAGTGCTCGAACCTACATAGCCAACTGAATGACGTCATCTAGGATCGACTATGGCTGGTGTTGCCATTTGTGGCAACCTTTGGTATGCCTCGTGTCACTTGACGTCATTCATGTGATGAATTGCTCCCAAGCCTTCCCCGTTGCTCTTCCGCTTCCATGTATTATTGTCAGAGAACAATAAAACAGTGTAGGCCAGGGAACGAGGCTATAATATCAAATTAAGACCAAGGGTCCTGCTGAATGTAGCCAGATCCCATTTTCAGGGGCAGGGTCTGACTAGGCACAAGAGTAATGCCACGGAGTTGGTTGGGTTACGGCCACAACTCCCAGGCAACTGCACTAAACGTGTAAAATGCTCATAACCCAGCTCATCATACCCGCGCTTCATTGCTGTAACTGTAGAGGTTGTGGCACAGTATTGGTTGCCAGCTCCCTGGAGGGCAGTTGGTTCCCTCGGGACACTTGCGGGGGTTACTGGTGGAGTCCTGGAATGGAATAGGACAACAGGGGATCGTTGTTGCAAATTTCAGTATTCAAGGTTGATGACAAGGCATGGGGATGGCATCACACCAAGTCTGGGGTCAAAGGTCAGTCCAGCAATCTTGGTTAGATAGCACTGGAAAGCAATAATACGATCAAGTTTTCCAGTACCATCAATCTGTTCAACAAGAGCGCATGATGACATCATTGTTTTTTCACGGCGGAGGAGCTCGGAGGAAGAGCGTGTGACTATTCTCCCGTGGTGAAAGCAGAATCTTTCGCGTGTACTAAAAATAGCACATCCGGTCACGTTGTATCTAGATTGCGGGTCAGAACAGAGCGTGAGAAACGATACAGCTGCGAAATATTCGATCTCGAGCCAGAGGACTATCAGTCAGAGACAGAACTGGGCCAATACCACCCCCTTCAACTTCGAAGTACTTCGTGGAGCAAACAATCATCCACCGTTTCTCCCCGCCCGACTTTCAGACTCGGGTAGAACGCAGAACGAATCGCTTTGTGTCGATAACGGCTGTGAGAACGCAGACTTAGCAAGGTGAGCTCTGAGCGCTCCATTTTACTACGAGTACAGTGGTGTGATATCCAACGTGTTGAGCTCACGTGTTCTATTTTTAGTACACGCCAAAGATTCCGCCTGTTTCAAATTTTTGCCAGTCACACGCTCTTCCTCCTCCGCCGTGAAAAAACAATGATGTCATCATGCGCTCTTGGTTCAACCAAGGGTGCATTAAAACCCTGCAGCTATGAAACTCTAGCTGTGCTTCGCTGTGGCGGTCTACTAGATCCACATGCAATGATGTCCGTTTTTTTTAACGTCGTTTTTAATTATTGCAACGTGTCGCTTTATAATTATACAGTCTGTATTCTGATTGTAATATGTAACTGTCTTCATTAGAATCCCGTCATTTTATCAGTTCTGCATGGACCAAAAGACTGCATTCTTTCACTAGATAATCATGCACCCTTTTCGTGCCTGACTGCGTAATAAGCCCGGATGTCTGCTTAGTTCATTCTGCTTACTGCTTAGTTAATTCTGTTGCTTGGAGCTGCTGGTAAACTCAAGGTATAAAGAAAACAAACTGACAAGACCCAACTCACTACGTATACATTGCATGCAGTTAACCCAAACAGCCGTCCGTGAACAATTGTATTGAATGTAACTTTTGTTGTTTAACCCCCACAGCTTACGGGACAGAAGTGGCCCTCTGGGCATTCCAAACAGCTTATCTGCCCTTCTTTAGATTGGTACCAGCCCTGCTGGCATGGACTACAGAAGAGGCTGGGATAGTATGCACTGCTACTTCGGTATTTGCCTGTTGGGAGGTGGGAGGGAGGAGGAGGAAGAGGGAGAGGAGGAAGAGGGGGAGGAGGAAGAAGGGGATAGTATGCACTGCTACTTCGGTTTGTGCCTGTTGGGAGGTGGGAGGGAGGAGGAGGAAGAGGGAGAGGAGGAAGAGGGGGAGGAGGAAGAGGGGGAGGAGGAAGAGGGGGAGGAGGAAGAGGGGGAGGAGGAAGAGGGGGAGGAGGAAGAGGGGGAGGAGGAAGAGGGGGAGGAGGAAGAGGGAGAGGAGGAAGAGGGGGAGGAGGAAGAGGGAGAGGAGGAAGAGGGGGAGGAGGAAGAGGGGGAGGAGGAAGAGGGATGGATAGGGACAGGGTAACAGGAGGAGAGCAGAGGTGGATTAACACGTGGAGGAGGAGGGGGGAATATGGTGAGGAGGAGGAGAGGCAGGTAGGTGAAGAGGAGGAGGCAGTGATATGGGCAGGTTAACAGGAGGAGAACAGAGGTAAATTAACATGAGGAGGAGGAGGAGGAGGAGAGGAGAGGCGATGAGGGGAGTACAGTGAGAGGAGGAGAGACAGGAGAAAGAGAGGCAGGTGGGAGGGAGGAGGAGGTGAGGAGGAGAGCACTTTCACTTCCCGTCTAGGAGCAGAACAAAACCCTTTGATTGGTTGAACCTTGGTCAACTATATATACATACTACATAATATTGAATTCATCCCTCTGCATGTCAGTAAGGCATAGACGCATACCTGGAGGACAGGGTTCACAGAAGTAGAGTGAGGTGCGCGACTGGGGCTGGTGGCCGGCTGAACAGGGGATGCAGTGGGTACAGCCTGTTGTGCTGGAGTCGGTGAACAGTATGACAAGACAGTTCAATACAGTCCGTACTATGGTACCGTCTCAAGATTGTGAGATGCATTTACATGTTTACACGACACGGTTTAGTACAGTTCGCCATGGTTATTAAATTGCTGTGTAAACGGTAACTGAACTGTACTGAACCGTGCTAGGAAATACTAGCTGAGAATGAGTATGACAAGTATAGAGTGTTGTCCTGCTCTGTTGTCTTGCTCTGCCCCTTTCTATCCTTGACGTCACGTGAGTGACGTCAAGGGTAGAAAGGGGTAGAAAGACCAGAAGGAAGCGTGGGCATACGTGTCTCAGAACAGCAAGAAGAGCGAAGGTACCAGGTAACATACCACACGTATCTAGCTAGCGAGGGGCGACTGTCATACTCACCGAGCGTTGAACGTGTAGATGGTTGAATAACACGCAAAACGTAGCGTCTTCGTTCTGAAAATTTTGCCATTTTTCGATTACGTCATGCTCACGTGAGAAGATGTACCAGGCCCTCCCCGCTTTACCATACTGCAAGCGACGAAAAGCTGGGCGTGGGACTGGGAACGAGGCTAACATATACACGCATACAAGCACACACACACAGACACACACACATGCACACACACGTACACATACGCACATCCATCCACACACACATACACACACACACACACACAACACATAATATTATACACACACACATGTACACACACACACACATGTACACACACACACGGATACACAATGTACACACACAAACATATACACACACACACACACACACACACACAACAACATACACACACATACACATACATGTACATGCACACACACACACACACACATACTTGCAGACATAGCCCTTTGAACACTCTTTACAACTAGTGCTCCCATCTTTATCGCTGTAGCTACCTACAAGATGGAGAGAGGGGACAAGTGAGGGAGGAGTGATGGAGAGAAGGGACGAGTGGGGGAGGAGTGACGGAGAGAGGGGACCAGTGGGGGAGGAGTGATGGAGAGAAGGGACGAGTGGGGGAGGAGTGATGGAGAGAGGGGACCAGTGGGGGAGGAGTGATGGAGAGAAGGGACGAGTGATGGAGAGAAGGGACGAGTGGGGGAGGAGTGATGGAGAGAGGGGACCAGTGGGGGAGGAGTGATGGAGAGAAGGGACGAGTGGGGGAGGAGTGATGGAGAGAGGGGACCAGTGGGGGAGGAGTGATGGAGAGAAGGGACGAGTGATGGAGAGAAGGGACGAGTGGGGGAGGAGTGATGGAGAGAGGGGACCAGTGGGGGAGGAGTGATGGAGAGAGGGGACCAGTGGGGGAGGAGTGATGGAGAGAGGGGACCAGTGGGGAGGAGTGATGGGAGAAAGTGGGAGAAGAGTGATGGAGAGAGGGGACCAGTGGGGAGGAGTGATGGGAGAGAGTGGGAGAAGAATGATGGAGAGAGGGGACCAGTGGGGAGGAGTGATTGGGAGAGGGGACCAGTGGGGGGGAGTGATGGAGAGAGGGGACCAGTGTGGGAGGAGTGATGGAGAGAGGGAATCAGTGGGGGAGGAGTGATGAGGAGAGGGGACCAGTGGGGGAGGAGCGATAGGGAGAGGGGACCAGTGGGGGGGAGTGATGGAGAGAGGGGACCAGTGGGGGAGGAGTGATGGAGAGAGGGGATCGGTGGGGGAGGAGTGATGAGGAGTGATGGAGCGAGGGGACCAGTGGGGGAAGAGTGAGAGGGGACCAGTGGGGGGGGGGGGGGGGGGGGGGGGGGGGGGAGTGATGGAGAGAGGGGACCAGTGGGGGAGGAGTGATGGAGAGAGGGGACCATGCCAGTGGGGAGGAGTGATGGGAGAGAGTGGGAGAAGAGTGATGGAGAGAGGGGACCAGTGGGGGAGGAGTGATAGGGGGAGGGGACCAGTGGGGGGGGGGGGGGGGGGGGGGGGGGGGGGGGAGTGATGGAGCGAGGGGACCAGTGGGGGAAGAGTGATGGAGAGTGGGGAGGAGTGATAGGGAGAGGGGACCAGTGGGGGAGGAGTGATGGAGAGAGGGGACCAGTGGGGGAGGAGTGGGAGTGATGGAGAGTGGGGGAGGAGTGATGGAGAGAGGGGACCAGCGGGGGAGGAGTGATGAGCAGAGGGGACGAGTGGGGGTGGACCAGTGGGGGAGGAGTGATGGTGGAGGAAGGGAGGTGTGGAAGGGAGAGGGAGGAGGAGAGGGGGAGAGAAGGAGAGGACTGTGACAGAGCAAGACTGTCTCAACACTGACCTATATTACAGAGGTTACACACACGACTGTCTTTGGCAGCAGTTCCAGCCAGGCACTTTGTACACTTGTCACAACCTGTTTCACTGCATGTATGTGTGCATATGTAGGTGTGTGTGTGTGTGGGGGGGGGGTTCAGGTGTATGATTCCTGACTGAATTGTTTAGTTTGTGAAATGGAGGCAATAATAATACAGCAGTATCATACACAAAGAATGCAGGAGATGTTACTAAGAGAGAGCCCCCAAAACTACTAGATATGCCAAACAATCCTAGCCTCACTCCCAGGCCCCCGCCCAGCTTTTCGCCACTTGCAGTACATACTGCAACCGATGGAATGCTGGGCGGAGCCTGGGAACGAGGCTAAACCAATCCTTCATGCTTGTGTTCAAAAGACAGTACTAATAGGCAGTTCCCTTAAGGTTATGGGATACTCGTGCGCGCGCCGTGTGAAATGTATTGGGAAATGTATACTTAAGCTGGCTAGTAGTTCTTCAGAAAGCAAGATATTGCTCTATTTGCAGTGCGGTATTCTGTAATGATTGCAGGCAGTAGTGGCAGATGGTGTTGCTAAAATTAATTACATGTGTATAATAATCATGATTGTATTCTACCATAAATACAATCATCACACATGGAGTGTCGAGTCATTGTCTGCTGGTTTCTTATCATATTATGTTTGGAATCTGGCTGGTAGTGTAACAGCTAGTCTCCCCCAAGAAGTAGCTACCACAAGATGATTGCTGTTTATACAAACGGCAAGTAAGGCTTTGTACGAATCTCATTACGGTTAGCGCACACTTTGCAAGGTTGGCCTGCCACTTTAATTCCTCTCTACCCACCCTCTGCATGAAATTCACCATACGTAATTCTGTCGATTGTACTGGGAGCAATCAAAGCTGGAAGATGGGCTGGGTAAGGGCAGGAGCTCAAAATGATGTATAGAGTGAAAGGAAGGGAAGGAGCACGCAAAAAGTTTCCCACAGTTAGTCACGTTAACTTTTAGTGCGCACGTGGATCGTAGTTTCCCATGATTGTGCCATTGACTAACTACAACAATGGTGCCAAAGATCACTGGAATAGTGTCCGTAAGTGCCGCAGATACTTTCCCCGGCAACCATCAACTCCAGAAGAGCAGACAGAGACGTTCTGTCGCTACATGTATATCCTTCCTCTGCTTCAGGTTTGATACTGGTTTCTCTGTATTCAAGTGTAGCTGGGTGTAGTTGTCCTTCTCTCCGTACGTGTGCGAGCCAAAAATGGTAACGGGACTACCGTTGTTGCACGCTCATTCCCTTCCTTCCACTCTTACCGTCAGTCTTACATCGTTATGAGCTCCCGGTAAGGACTGCTTTATATACATGTACCTACTTGCAGACTGATCCAGTTTCACATTCCTCACAGACGGACATCCCACTGTGCTCAGTATGTGTCCCTGAAAGAGAATAGCAGCTATTACAAACCGTATACACACATAAACAGGATGTATTCCTGACTGAAACTTGTGTCATGATGTTAAGTTCCATTCAGCAACTGTACCTCATTACCATGAGATCATGTCACATGATGTCAACAGAGCTCTTATACAAAGCAGATGTGCCATCCAAGTCCATGTTACTCTCTAACTCCACCCACCTTACCACCCAGCTTCTCCCACCTTACCACCCACGTCCACCCAACTTACCAGTGTTACCACCCACGTCCACCCACCTTACGTTATTTCCCACGCCCACCCACCTTACTACCCAACCCCACCCATCTATTTTACCACCCAACCCCACCACCTTACCACCCAACTTCTCCCACCTTACCTGGCAAGCACAGGGAACAGTACTCAATTCCGTTACAGTAGCCACCTTCGCAGTTACTACAATTTTCGTTACCTGTATGCAAGTGTGTGTGTATGTTGTACGTGTGCATGTGTATGCATGCATACATGTATGTGAATGCATGTGTGAGTGAAACTGCAGATTGTGGGTTCCAAGTTATGACGAACATGTACGATCTGTTTGGAATCGTCACAACCCAGCCACTCACAAACATGCGTACACCATCACCATCTGTGAATCACACCTCGCCAAGCCTCACGGGGAATTCCATTCCCTCCCTGCAAACTAGCTACACCTGTTTGTGTTGGGTGACTTGGAACATCAGAAGGCTATACAATTATGTACAGCTGTATGTGCTATGAATGAGCTATTTGTACATCAAGGCCTTGAGTTTGACATGGTCAAAGGTTAGCCGTGTTTCAAGCTGCTACATGTATAGACAGACAGTCTCTGTTCATTGTTACAGCATCACCAAAGCCAGCCCAAAGCATGACCACATCAAAGACATGCATTCCAATGACAACATAAGGTAATTTCAGCCATGCTAAGCAGATCCTTGGCTTTAACTACACCCATCAATTAACAAACTTGCAATTAAGTCTCCCGAGAAATGCCAACCTGCCGTAGATGAATATGAACATTGGAAATGGAGTATTTTTGTCAGTGGCATTGCTCAGAAGTTGGCAGAACCTGTGCGCTTACGTGGCAAGCACCCTAGCGTGGCAAGCACCAGTGCTAGCCTCATTCCCACGCGGCCTGGGAACAAGGCTAGCACCAGTGCATACACACTTGTTGACCTGCTCAACACTGCACGTTCTGCTGAGTAGACCAGAGATACAGTAACTTGACTTGTGTCATGGGATGTGATTCATGTCCCAATTAAGTATGCACTATGTATGCACAATGTTACAATGGACACAACATTGTGTGCAGCACGTTGTGATTGTAACAAGGGGCAACCGCACTCCTGGTAGCCGCGGGTAAACGGTAGTACAAGCTAAGTGTGACAGTTCGTTCCAATTATCACACATCACGTGAGTACCATGATAGATATAATAGGGAAATTCAGAAATTATATAGAGTGCTATCGAGTCTCAAGTACCATTCATAGCCACGTTGCAACCCCGCCGTAGTGCGAGCGCAAGCTGCAATTCGTTCCAATTAATGCACATGCCACGTGGCAACCACGCTCAGTCGATCGCGAGCAATGACGACCAAAAGGAAGACAAGACATTATTACAGCACTCACAACTTAGCCAGCACGGTGAGTTTCTGCATGTAGGCGTCAGTGAACGACAGCGATCATGGGCCGTGTGGTCAGAATCTTCGTGTGCCTTTCCTAAGAACGGTACTGCCACCGGAAGTTGAAGAGAGCGCTCGACTATAGTTTAGAATACATTACGCGGCACAATTTTCTCTATACCAGGAGTGTAATTTGTAGCAGTCAGTCTCAGTGTAGGTGTAGGGCTTTGCATGTCAGGTGGAGGGAATTCACGACTGCCAGATGACCACCCAGAACATTGCAGGTCTCAAGTTTTGAAATTCTACACACGCAAGGTGCACGATGACATCATCGTAATTGGCTCAGAACTTCTTGAGTTAGCTAGCTACCAGATTTGCAATACATTATAGGTGTGTGAATACTTGCAAATTACTCCATATACAAACTGAGATTTCTGCCAAGTCTACCAATTATAAAGTGTGCAAATAGTTGTTATTGTGAGACTGGTACCGCCTGCTGTCTCAGATTACTGTCTACTGGAATGGTGGATTCCTACTGCTGCCGCTAATCAATCAGTTACATAGGTAGTCAGATAGTCAACCAGAGGTGCTCAGGAGAGCATGTACCCCATGCGCTACTTTTTATTATGGCCTACTCCCGATTTTAAATACAGCATGCGCGATGAGCTATATACATGTAGCTAGGGGCTACTGATTTTAATACAGCATGCATGCAGAATAAGTAATACTTAGATACCACTTTGCAGTGCATTACGGGTTTTAGTGCACGAGGGCAATCTAGTTAACGGTCTCGGGCGGATAATGCACTCGCCTTCGGCTCGTGCATTATCCGCCCGAGACCATTAACTAGCTGATTGCCCGAGTGCACTAAAGCCTGTAATGCACTGCAAACTGGTATCTAAACTACTTAGTGCAACTCACTGACCCGAGACAGCCTTTGATCTTTGAAAAGTAGATATAAATGCACACTGAAGTGTGCATTAAGCGATTTAATGCTCCGTCATGTGATCGATTCTGAGGCGTCTGATTCGTTGAGGGTCACGTGAGTAGCACTAAGATGGCAGTAATGTTAGAAACAGGGTGTGGTCAAGTTGTATAAATTAGAACAGGGCTAATTGTCGACTTTCACGCAACTTTTCTCCACCTCTCGAGTGGATCTCTGGTCTGTGAGTTATGTAGACACTAGTATTTTCTGGATTCTGACACTTCTGCTCTGAACTAAGCCTTCAACAAGGCCTTCACTGCTCAAACTGCTTGGACAGACTGACAGACAAACCGATCACTTTATCCTTGCTGCGTGTGTGTGCACGGGGTAACTATGCTTGTGTGTACACACTAGCTAAGCATTGTGGGCAGTCCAGAGGCTTAAACAATCAAATCTGATCAACTGGTTGTGTGAGGCAAACTTTCACACACCAATTCCTTTCGCTATCATAACTTCACAACTAGAAAGCCTTTTCGGGTGCTGATAGGATTGAACGCATACATACCAAATGATTATGATTATGAGGACAAGCATGGTCAAGCCCATGATCAGTTCAGTTCATCTCATTTTGATTTGATAACCCAGGAATGCCGCATCTCCAGTGCAGGTTTTCATGCAGGTCCTGGGCCCCATTAATGGGGATGGTGACGCGTACGACATCATCACTAACCTCGCTTGAGTTGCCATAAATGCCATAAATGGCATTGCACAATCTCTGGAAGGGCAGAGGCAATTTCCTTCTTTAAAAAGTGATTCGAACCCAGGACAGAGCCTGAGTCGACTCTCACTCTACCAGTGTCCAGTTGCAGACATCAAACACTACACCGACATGCAGTAATGGACTGGTCCTAGGCCTCATGTGTGTCGTCCCGCAATTAGTGTGTGGTGGCGCGTGAGAGGCTCTGTTCTGGATTCAAATCACGCTCAAGCACTGGGTTTATCTGTTGAAGTGTAGTGCATCTTAAAAAAGGAATTCACCCTTCCAGAAAAACAAGTCTGGGACTCTGGGCACAATGTCATTTATAGCAGTTCCGTCACTCCGCTAATGGGGCCCAGGACTGCATGAAAACCTCCTCAAGATGCAGGTTATGAAATGAACAGAATCCTTCACATTTCTAGGTGTTAACTCACTCTGATCAGCGAAACTTCCATTTGGACATTCCTGACATACAGCCCCACTGCCCGAGTCTGCATTAGTGGGAACAAAGTCAACCAGTCAATGACAAATTCTGCTACAAGGTATAATACAGACAATAAATTGTGTATGCTGCACGCTTACTGCGGGCAGAAATTGTTGATGACCGGCTGTTGCTCAGTTACTAGTACTAGGTAAACACGACTAACATTTTGTGGGAAGAAGCCAGAATACACGTGATAAATGAACAAGGGGGCGAAAACGGAAAAACATGTAATAGCATGCCAAATTATGTCAGCGGTTACCTGTTGCGTGCAGCGTTGCAAATCGCAGGCTGTAGAGGTAAAACACAAAGAGAAGCAACCTGGGACACCATCTGCGAATCATGCTGACTGATCTGTGATGCTGATCACCGATGCACGTATATACTACAACAGTGACATCGCCCATGCATATAGCGCATGCAGGCGTGTGTAGGCGTGGCTGAGTCATATGACCAAATAACTGTTCCAATTGTACGACGATTGTTTACCTTGTAGGGAAATATCGAAGACAAAGTACAATCGGATGTCTATGCTCATGGAGCCTTGAAGATACCCTCCGCTGGAAGGTCAGTTGACATGTCCGTATTTGAATACCATTTTGTAATTTTGCAAGGTCTCATTCCCAAAATGTGAGGGGTCTGTTTCTGAGTCTATGAAGGAGTAGGTACAGGTGTGTGAGAGAGCAGGGGGAGGTCACTCCAATGTGCACTACAGTCACAGCTGCAACCACACATCTTGACCCCCTATACTAAGGAATGGGTGGAGTCGCTACTCATCTTCCGCATATTATCTGCCAGTGGTCAAATGGCAAAATCGTGTATGGTCAATCAGTGCAGTCAATGGTCACCACCAACCAAGTGAAAGAGGTCAAAGCCTCCCGTAATCAATGGTCAAACTCCCTCAAAACAGCTGGTCAAAATTTTGACCGCGGTCGCAGCTGTGACTAGCCGCTATCACGTACACACATTACTGTAAAAGGGGTTATAATGACAGTTAAAGCTGCAAGTTTAAGGTGTTGCAGGTGCTGATGAGAAGCAAGTAATCAACCTAATCTTGATCTTATGACCTTTCTTATATTGGTGCAGTTCTGCCTGGTGCTAAGGTGAATGTGGTCAGTTGTGGCTCTGGTGCATCTTTTGGCTAGCCTCGTTCCCAGCTAGCCTCAGTCCCAGGCTCTCTCCTCCCCCCGTTTTTTTTGAGGAGAGAGCCTGGTAACGAGGCTAGATCCCAGCCCCCCACCCAGCTTTTCATCGCTTCCAGTACTGCAAGCAACAGGAAGCTGGGCGGGGCCTAGCAACGGGAAGCTTGGCGGGGTTAGGGTTAGGGTTAGCAACAGGGGCCTAGGAACGGGAAGCTGGGCGGGGCCTAGCAACGGGAAGCTTGGGTTAGGGTTAGCAACGGGGGCCTAGCAACGGGAAGCTGGACAGAGCCTGGGAATGAGGCTTTTTTTTTTTTTTTTTTTTTTTTTTTCTATAATATATTCTGCAAATGCATGGATACATACAATAGCAATTTATGCTAATACATGGTACATATCCTTAGACATAGTTATCTAGTGCAGACTTAAAAGAATTCAAAGGAAGTGCAGCAATATGATATGGGAGTGAATTCCAAAAGGAAATAGTGCTAGGGAAATAAGAGTACAGGTAATAATTATGTTTAGCAAATGGCCTTGTAAGTGATAATGGATTTACAGAGCGAGAAGCAAAAGTGGCGGTTCTGTAGTCGAATGGAGGATCATGATAAATGGACTGCCCATGAATCATTCTGTGAAGCAGACATACTTTCATTTTGAGTCTTCTCGAGCCCAGGGGGGGAATATGGAGTGACTCCAACATTGCTGGATACTCAACTTGGGGGCGCCACTGCTTTGAGCAAATTCTACTAGCAAATCTCTGAACTCCCTCTAATGCATTGATATCCTTCACTAGGTGTGGGTCCCAGACCTCACAACCATATTCCAAGTGCGGCCGGATAAATGAGAGGTAGTACTGTCTCAGTGTGAAGGGGTCAGCATCAGCATAAAATCTTCTGTATAGAAGGCCAAGCATCCTCCTAGTTTTAGAACAGAGCGTTTGTATGTGATGGGACCACGCTATCTTTTGGCCATTCCATATAGACCTTAGTTTTCTGCCTGGCCTTCCTGTGTACTGTATTATTGTCCCCGGATGTCCATCCGGTTTATCACAGAGTCGGTAGACTCTGTATGTAGGGATACGACGTACACGCCAATACAAAAAAATCTCTCCAAATCTCAGAAACGGTACACTTATAAGCCTTAATAACCACATACCGTTCATCTTCGAGTGTTTTCATGACCAGCAAGACTCCTCGCGTCGCGAAAAACCGTCGTGAGATGAAAGTACCTCACCAGGTACATGTACTCGCAAAACTGGCAAATTGTTTTTCTTTCTTTCTTCTTCTTCTTCAGACAACTTAGCTCAACGTTGCCTGAATCTGTCACGATGGTTTTGGCACGAAACAGCAGCATTTTCAACCGAGCAGTGCAACGTCCCATCGCCTACCTCCAAGTTAGTCTAACAAGCTAGCCCTTCGCTTTCTCCAGCGCGCGATCGCTTTCAGTATGCACGCGCGGAGAAGTAAGGTCTAGAAACTTTGGACCACTTTACTCGGTACGAAAGAATGCAATTAATCTTACTTCACGTCCGTTTACGTCATAATATTTCCATTAGTGCAACTGCAGTCGGTCGATTCTGGCCCGCTAACCTCGTTGACTGTTTGTACTTCTGTCTGTTTGGTCGTTGTGCAGGAGAACAGCAACCGCAGGCAACTTCAGACAGTCCTCAACGCTTGTACCGAGCGATTTGAAAGATCACCACGTGACAGCTGCAATCTGATTGGCTCTACCCGATTTCGAGTAGAGCCCAAGCAAAGTGGTCCAAAGTTTCTTGACCCTCTTTTTCCCCGAGCGGTCACGTGAGTCGATCCGTGCTGGGGAAAATTTGAGGGGCTAGCCCGCTAGACTACCTCCAAGTCTTCACCAGGCGGCTGCAGCTGCCCACTCAATAACTCCCCGTTTGTCACACCATTTTCACGTTTGTACGCATGCGCACTTAAACGATCACTTAGCAACGACACGTAATTATTACTCAAGATCGCTGAATTAGAAACAGTGGGGAAGATGCGTTGACCGATGTGTTGTCAAACGAGGCACTCTTTATAAGACTGAGGTTAGTCCCTGTACGCATGATTTAGCTAAGCTTATATTGCTACCTATACTGTATTCTGTGAGCAGGGTGAATGCCTATCTCAACTCTCAACACCCATATGAATGTCCCTACTATAAACTGCCTATGCCATGGTCTTCAGAAGGGAGAACTCAGTGGCTTTGTCATCCATCTAGGGAACAGTTGACTTGAGATGCCCGGGCCTGTTCAGCCAATGCTGGAAGTCCATATACCAAGGCAAGGACACCTACTGCCCAGGTGCCTGTGAGGTCACTGACTTCTGCAGCAAACGTCAGCTCAAACATGCATGCGCCTGCTGCCCCCCAAAAATTACTGTACTTTTACTAAACCTTGCAACAACTGAGCGCAGAGCGTTGAGCGACGAGTGAAAAGCGTTTTACTTTGTTGTGGCCTAGGCGGCTGCAGTTTCCCGCCTAAAATAATTAGCTCGCTATGAATAATATTTCACGGTAGCCAGAAGCGCTAGTTTTTGCGGTAACTTTGGACCTACGACTGTGGCACTAGCGCTTCTACTACACTGTGGAATTACCAGAGACGGCCGGGGAGGAGATGGAGCCTCCTGTATCCATGGAGCCACCAACCACGCTCCGCATGCACAACGTGTAGCTAGCTAGCTAGCTAGCTACAACTTCGGGCTATTGGCCGCTATTTTCTCGAAACACTGGTATACACCACGCCATCGGAGGTCTTCGTCATCGTCATTTCCTGTGGCATTTGTGCTGTGTATGGAGATCCAGTGAAATCCTATATAGCTAGCTAGATGTCACATGGTGCTACCAAACTATTAAATTTTCAGGCAGCGAAAATTGCATCACGTCAACCAGACAAGATAATTGTGTATTGTACACTTACAAGACTTCAACTGAGCAACACTGTTTCGCCATTTGCATTTACAATAGCTTCTAAGGGAAAAAAGGCTCGGATTGTGGATTCCATAGGTTGTTGACTCAAAGTAAGGCTCTTCCATTGCCAGTAACTTACTAGTAGCACTGCCACTTCATAGTGTAGTTAACTGTCTACAGTTTCACACAGACAGCCTGCACTACATGTAGGTCTGGCTTTGGGCATTTTATGGGGTGCAGAATACGTGGTATGGTTTTTAGTCTCGTGACTCATCAGCCCATTTCCACACAGGGAAGAAAGGGTTTGCTCAAGTGACTATACGACTGCTTGCTGTCCTACTGGAATGCAATCAGTTATGCATCATGTACGTCTGACTGTGGGATATTAGAACACGCACTGCCACCAAGTTCAAAATGTTGACTAGTTGCTCTTCAAATGATGCTAGCTACCTGGTCCTTCATGATAGCTACGAGTGGTGACACCTGGGGCGATACTATCTTGTCGTGTTGAAAACTCACAGGAAAGCAACCATAGCAAACGTTTTTGCCGTATTATCTCAAACTCGTTGTCACTTCCAATGCTCTATCCTCTGTGACACTACTATACATGTAGCCGTCAACATCGTTATCAATTTGAAGTTAAATTAGTGAAAGTGCGGGGGGAGGGCAATCATTCTCTGATTGGGCCAGGCCGCAGTATCCAGTTTGGCAGGACAGCAGTTGTTTTTCCAAGTGGGCTATTGATAAACTGATGATACATGTTTTAGTTCTTGTATACTCAGTTAACCAGACCGTGCATGCGGAAGTGGGCTGACTCACGAGATTATGTGTTTTTCCAAGTGGGCTAGCTACTGATGTAATGCCATGCTTTAATCCAATTCTTTACCAACAGACATTTGATGGCTGCAACACCACAAAAGTTCACATTCCAAAACCTACGGATTCTACAAAAGGAATGCCTGGGGACTGGGTCCTACGGAAAGGTCTGCAAGGCCATACTTGACCAGCTCCCCTGTGCTGCCAAGCTCCTCCATCCTGTCCTCTTCCAGTTCAATGATCCTGCCAGCCAGGTCATCGTACGACGATTTGAGCAGGAGTGTGAGTTCCTCAGTGAGATAAGGCACCCCCACGTGGTGCAGTACCTCGGTGTGGCTCGTGACCCAGAGTCCGGCCTACTTGTCCTTCTGATGGAATTGATGGATGAATCTCTCACTAGATTTCTCGAGCGCTCAAACGAACCTCTCCCCTACCACCTCCAAGTGAATCTGTGCCACGATGTAGCTCTGGCCCTTGCCTTCCTCCACTTGAACGGCATCATCCATAGGGACCTTTCAAGCAACAATGTCCTCCTCATAGCAGGCAGCAAAGCAAAGGTGACTGACTTCGGAATGTCAAAACTCTCCCAAATGCACCCTCGCATGACCCCCCTCACCCAGTGCCCAGGCACAGCTGTGTACATGGCCCCTGAAGCATTAAGAAACCCTCCACTTTACAGTGAGAAACTTGACATCTTTTCCACAGGAGTAATAGCCGTTCAGATCATGACCCGAAACTTCCCTGACCCGGGCCCAGCAATGACAGCTCACGAAGACCCACGCTTTCCCACTGGCACCATCTTAGTTCCAACACCTGAGGTCGAACGTCGCAAGGATGACATTAACTTGATTTATGCAGCCCATCCTCTTCTCTTAGTGGCACTGGACTGCCTCAAAGACCGTGACAAGGAGCGACTTTCAGCACCACAGCTCTGTTACCGCCTTGCAGCCCTGAAAGAAATGCCCCAGTATACTGAAAGCAACCAGCAGGAGCAGGAGAAGCAGCGTGAAATAGGGACTCTCAGGCGAAGACTGGAACATGCTGGTGTCCAGGTTCGCCGCTTACAGGATGTTAAATTTGAGCAGTTACAGAAGAAAGATGAACAACCAGGACAGAAAGACAGAGAGTTGGAGCAGAAAACACAAGAGCTGGAGCTGAAATCACGAGAGCTAGAGCAGAAGTTAGGAGAACTGCAGGTCAAAGAGAGGAAGATTCAAGAATTACAGGGTGAGCTTCGTGAGAAGAACCGAGTGATTGAGCTGCTCCAAGCAAACAAGGTAGGAAAATACACATACAAGGTCAGTGGACCAGGCCTTCAATGTGCAACTGCCAACACAACTACTCATTTCTCTGTGGAAGTCATGGATGGTGATGGGCGACCCATTCATAATGAGCAGCTGGTCACAGCTGAGCTGAAGCCAAAAGGTGGTGCCAAGCCCAGCAAAGCTGAAGTTGTCAAGAACACACAATCATTGTACGAGGTTCTGTACATACCACGAGTCAGAGGATGCTACACACTCCACGTGAAGGTTAATGGAACTGAGATCAAGGGCAGCACAGTGGTCGTGTATCCAGACCCGACAAAGTTGAGCAAGCCAGCGAGGGTGATCGAAGGAGTTACTCGTCCAATGGGAGTAGCATTCAACAGCTATGGTGAGATGTATGTAACCGAGACGTCCCATGGCCAGGTTGCCGTGTTTGATAGCAGTGGCAAGAGGTTTAGTACCATTGGGTCCCAGGGAGATAGACCAGGGCAGTTTCAGTCCCCATATTACATTGCGATTGACTGCAACAATAACATTTATGTGACCAGTCGTCACAAGCTACAGAAGTTTAACAGAAATGGTGAGTTTATCAAGAGTGTTGGGGATGGCAGTGAGGGAAGCAAACCTGGAGAGTTCGACATCCCCCAAGGGGTCAAAGTTCACGATAACCGAGTGTATGTGTGTGACTTCCACAATAATCGAATTCAGGTATTTGACTTGGAGTTATTGTTCATCACATCTTTTAGCACCAAAGGTTCTGGACAAGGACAGCGAAATAGCCTCAGTGACCTAGCCTTCGACAGCCAGGGGAATATCTATGTGTGTGAATATAGCAACAACCGAGTTCAAGTCCTGGACCCCAACGGTTGTTACCTCCGGCAGATTGGTGACAAGAGTGGGCCAGGGAAACTTAACAGACCTGAGGGAATACACATTGCCAACGACTGTGTATACATATTGGAAACTGAAAATGATCGTATTGCTGTATTCCAGTTGTCTGGTGCATTTGTCACCTCCTTTGGCAAGAAAGGGAAGGGAAGAGGGGAATTCAATAGTCCAAAGGGCATTGTGTTTGATTGTAGCGGCTTCCTTTATGTGTGTGACTGGTGGAATGATCGTGTACAGTTGTTTTAATAATGATCATTAATTTTTATAATTAACTTTACATCACTGGAATAAACTTCTATAACAGTTAAGCAATGCTGGTGCTCAAGAGTAGACAGTACACGAATTTTCTCCTACATGTATGCATCGATCTCCCATTATAAGTCTATCGGATGTCAAGAAGTTATAATTTCCCTTTCAACTACAGTCAAACCTCCGAACAAAGGACACTTTGGGAACAATATAAATTCAAGTCTTTTGTCCTTTGTAGAGAGGTTGTCCTCTTCTCGGAGGTTCAAAGAACCATAGGCAAACCAAGACCTTGAAAAGCGTCCTTTGTAGAGAGGTTTATTATATTGTGTCCCTATCTCGCGATCGGAGGGTCCACTATCGAAGGTTTGACTGTATACTGTTGAGTACATGACTCAAGCATTCTATTATGGTTACTGCACAGTATAATGCAGTAGTAGGTAATGAGTTATATAATGCATACTGTGTATTACGGCTGTGTGGGGCACACTGATTCTATAACAATGTCATAGCATTATAATTTTGCTATAATTTATGGCAGGACTCAATCCAGCAACCTCATGCATGATTAGCAGATGAATACCTTAGTCAGTCACCCCCTGCAATACCTTAATGCATGAGGGGTCTGATTAATATTATTGTGTCCGAACCACTGAACAAATTTCACAACACATAACCAATGTACCTGACTGTGCCAGGTCTGTTATGTAACACATAACAGTTACATTGTAGTAAGGTGACTGTGACCTACAGCACTCTTTACCGCTTCCTGAAGGTCTATTTCACTGTGTATATCTGCTCATTGTAGTAAGGTGACTGTGACCTACAGCACTCTTTACCGCTTCCTGAAGGTCTATTTCACTGTGTATATCTGCTCGTTGTCACTTTTCTTTGCTGCAACGCTAGTGAATTCAATAATGGACTGTGTCTGCAGCTGCTCAGGAATGCCGGGGGCAGGCCTCCCCAACCCGATCCCTCCTAGCAGGGGCAACGATCAAGGGTCATGCATGGGAACGAACTACGACAGGAGATGCTGTATAGTACAGACTAGTCCGACCAGTGAAATAGTTTTGCATTTCAAGATGATTCTCTCTCTCTCTCTCTCACACACACACCACCACCACCACCACCACCACCACACCTATTATGGTGCTCGCCAGTTGCAATTAACAAGCATGCAAAGATCATGACATTGTGATGTACAATTCCAGTACCTGGGGACTGGGTCCTATATATAGAAACGTCTGCAATGCAGTACCAGCTTGACCAGTCTTAATTGATTTGATCAGCATCGAGCATTCCTATGCATTATTGTTACGTATTGTGTACTTCATTCTGCGCCTACTTGCATTATAATTATACTGCCAAGGGAGTCATGGAATCGGGTGCGTGCACATAATTAAAGTTTACTAGATGATTATGAACACATTAAATATAGGTTAGACACTGAGACCAAGGGATCTACAAAATGAGGGCCACACATCACCTTGAGAATTTTGTTTTGATCATTATGTGCATGAAATTATATGCCATCGTTGACATTTGAGATGCAAGAGCTATGCAAATAATCAGGCTAGCTGAGTAAGACTGTGTTTTTGAATTACCAAGTAGCAGAATGCTCATGCATGCACATCACTTTATTATGAACACATTAAAGAATGCAGAGATCAGATAAATTAAGACATGAATAAATTCTCAGGTTAAACAACTGATCTGAACAGCTACTGGATCACTCCTATAATTATGGAAAAGATGTCAACTTTCTCACTATAAAGTGCCGACTTTCGCAGCTGGGCGAGGGTGGGTTTTGGATAGCTACAGTGCTCCCAGCAAAGAGAGTACATTTTGGTTTCTTTGAGAAAATTATGTATAACTTCAAAGAGACATCATCTATGTTCAAAATAAGTTGATAGAAGTGTACCACAACCATTTTGTGACCAATCACGAAAAAATAATTAAGTCACATGACATTCCAACAGGGCTATAGCTCCACGTGTCAACTGAGTATGCAAAATACTTTAGGGTCGGCATTTCCCTAAACCTAGGAGTTAAGATCTGAAACTTGATGCATGTGTAGTGACCCAAGTGGAGCAGGTTTTAAGCCCCTCTTGAATCCTTAATTCTGTTGTCCTGAGAGAGCAGAGATGTTAGAGCAGTTCCGGAGGGGCCTATACTTTAGGGTCAGCATTCACACAAACCTGGTAGTTAAGAGCTGATTTTTTTGTGAGAGGTCATGCTTATGCTATAGTATGTCTGGCCCAAGTTTAAAATCCTAACCCCTTACAGATCCTGAGATGTTGCCCCTTTTGTTCAATTTTTGTAAATTTAATCAAAAATCTGACCTTTGACCCCTGGTTTTTCTATTGAATTTATATTGAAAATTTTTTTTGGGGGAAATCCAGTCCAAAGGGGTTCTCAGGTGGTTTTATGGTGATTTGAGTGTAAAAAACTGGTTGTAACTTCCAAAATCAAAATTTCCGAAAATGTACTCTCTTTGCTGGGAGCACTGTAGCTTCGACTCCTTCGAGATTCCATAGACAGTAACGTTTATAATTGCATTGTTACTTATAGAGAGGTCCCTACGGATGATGTCAGTCAAGTGCATGGAGGTAGCTATTATAGGTGAGGGCTATATAGCTGGTTTTCCAGTTCAATGATCCTGCCAGCCAGGTCGTCATACGACGGTTAATTGGTTGGAACAGGAGTGTAAATGGGCATGCTTCAGTGAGATGTGGCGTGCAATACCCTTAATTGTGACTTAGAGTCTGACCTACTTGTCCTGCTGATGGAAGTATAATGGACAGATCTCTCACTGGATTTCTCGAACGATCAAACGAGATGACGGGATGGAGGAGCTTGGCAGCACAGGGGAGCTGGTGACTATCAATATATTAAGATTTTAATGTGCATGTGTCCGTGTGTGTGTGTGTGACGGAAGTGGGATGTTCGTGGGGCGGGACTAGACTAGTGACGTGCGACCTTCGTACTTCAATTTACTGATTATTATTGTATCAGCAATCAGCTGAAGGCAATGTTATGGTCAGTTCATTTGGTTTGATCCATAGTTATGATTTTTTTCCTTTGATGAAAACTACAATTAATTAATGTGATCATGATTGTAATCCAAACATAAATTAATGTGTGAGCAGTTTGAGTGAGATAAACAAAAATTACTGAGAACAGTTCAACACTTGAAAACATAATAAAGTGATGTGCATGGTACTAAAACACTTACTCAGCAAAGCATGATAATTTACATAGCAACATAATCATAGTTTAGTATAATCATAGTTTACTATTTCCTGTCACTTAATTGGTCACATATAACGTAGCTACTGAATTACATTCACAACAGCAGTTATAATATTATTAGTGTCACTAATCTTATTATTTTCTAGTCCTTTGTGACTCTCTGAACATACAATTTACGTTATCATCATCAGGCCATGCCATATGCAACTGTAATGGAGCCATACTAGCTTGAGTATGTAAACTGCCACGCTATTGCGCTTGCAATAACTGTCACACTATTGCACTTGCAATAACTGTCACCTAATTATTATTGAAGTCATCACATTAGTATGGATCTTTTGATATCTGTCAGACTCTGTACTCTAGTAGCAATATGTCATATGGGACATGCAAGCAAAATAGGGTCACATGCAGTTGAGTAAACAGAGCGATCGATGGTAGCTATACCATCAATTCTGAGTGGGTATGGTGTTCACTGCTCATACCATCCAAGGTTAACTAAGGGCAAAACCTGAAGAATAACCCCAGAATGGTGTAACACCTACGGCATACCTAATTTTTGGCATGGGATGGGACAGGATGGGGAAGAGCGGGGAAGAGTGCATGGGACAGATTGGGACGAGATTCAAGAAAGCACACCACTTGCCTTAATTTCTGGCACAGGAAAAAGTCCGAAAAACTACTTATAAATACGGGACCGGACGGGCATTGTCATCTATTGATCGCACCGTCTGCTTACCGTTCAAGTCGGACTCCGTGATCTTGTTGTTCGACTCCGTGGTGGGAACAATAAATATTACGTTATTTCTGGTGTAGACCACACTTACGGGCACACCTCTAAGCAACATTGCCGAAAAAGCTACATACGAAGTGTTCCCACCACACTGAGACTCAAAATGGCAGGTGGACGATGCAATCAGGGAGCAAGAGCAACTTTGACGATGACAGTGCTCGTTCAGTCCAATACTTACAGGTAATTTTCTTGTGTGGGATGATGAATTCTAGCTTATCAAAGTCGATAACATAGTCTAACTTGCAAAAGTCCAGGATCAAGCTACACAGCATTAATACTCATTAACTTTAACAATGCAGGCAGTTCCACGTATGCACTTTTGATGTAGATGTACTCCTGATCTCAATGGAGAATCCACAGCCGAAATTATGCCTATACTCACTATAACATACATGTAGCCATGCAGTATATATATCGTTGTTGAATTAAGATGGACCCCATCTAGTAACTGATTGTGATCCCATACTTTAGGCAATTTATATATTTCCAGGTTCAAATTACCGAAGTCCTCGTCCCAGAAGTTAGGTGTGTGGAAGCCATCATACAGCTGGCTTGTATCATAACAATAGACTGGATGCTTTGAATGCACAGCAGTACTTTGTCGCCATCAAATTTACTTGGTAACTAAGAGTTGTAAAAAATCATTCAATTTGTGCACAACCTTTCATATATAAATCGTCACTTGCCTTTGCAATGACTAAGAATGTCCTTCAGCAATTCCCCATGGCCTAGGTGTTCACTTTCATTCTGCAGACAGTAGAGGAACTTCATGCAGTCTTCACGCTTCCTTGTCAAGACATTTTCGAGGTAGTCTTTCGCCTGTTCGTCATCTGACATATTTTTACCACTGTATTCGCTGAGCTTGACATGGGACAAGATACCTTCCTGATGGAGATGAGGCCGTAGCTGTGTCATACTTAGAAGTACAAAATTATGTACGTTCTCCTTTTTGAGCAAGGATTTTAGAACACTGTAGACAGTGCCAGATGATTGGCCTCGTTTGGATGCTCCAGTTGCAGACGTCAGTTGTCCTAATAAATGTTGATTAGAAAAAAGGGTCAGATAGGCTTGCATGGTAGGGAGAGTCTAGCACACAAAACCTTCAAACCTGGTACAATTATGTTAGTCACATTAGCCCCATTTACACCAGGCATTTAAACCAATTCAGGATCCGGATAAACTAAACCGGACTCTCTAATCCCGATTGGAAACCGGTTTACGTAACCCACATCAGGATGTGGGTTGACCCGGATTGAATTGGAAGGAGGTGCATGTAAAACAGCTGGAGCGGCTGTCAGACAAGTAGTCCAGCCCCACAGCCACTGAAGCGCAAGTTGTGAGAGAAGATTCATGAGCTAAACTGGATCAAAAGTTGCATGTGTGGACACTAATCCGGCTTCGAATTCTAATCCAGTAAAGTAACCCGGTTTAGTAGGTTTAGTACGTGTAAACGGGGCTACTGATATCTGTAGACGTCCAACCAGCCTCATAAATACTACTACTCAACCTGGCCTATAGCTGTTCAGGCATAACATTATATTTTAGGCAACGTAATTACAGCAATCTTAGTACTTAATTTGCAGCCCCAGATGTGACACATCAAAGGCTCAAAGCACCAGTGACAACCCCACTGATTAAGTATGACGGACACAAAGCACAAAAATGTGGGGACAGCAAATGGTGTAACATAATTGCATTAATTTCCCTGGTCCTATAGAGCTTTGGAAGAGCGTTAAATGTACATATCGTGCATGCTACAATAAAATCTTACACACACTCATCTTGCTTTAAGTGAAAATTGGCAATTGTCTATAGTTTAAGCACTGGATTACCGTGTTTTTGTATTTTCATCTTCTTCGATGGGTGTGCTGGAACAATCTTTGCCTTTGGAGTGAGGTTTCGGAAAAAGCAACATTCACAACGCTTACAACGTTGACAAAGTGCCATCAGAATTCCATTTTTCTTTATTTGTCTGCAAAGTGAAAGTATCCAGTTTAACAATAAACACCTCACAATGTGGAACCTAGAGTCAACTAGCCTCGTTCCCAGGCCTGGGCGGAGGCCTGGGAACAAGGCTAAGAGTCTACTAGCTTACAGTTCAGGTGAATTTCCACACTTCGTTTTTGGCACCATCCATTTCCTTCCACTTGTGCTGCAAGAGAGTAGAAAAGTGCCACAAGGGTACAAGTGCAGAGTATAGTGTATACTAGCATAGAGGTAACTAGTTTGCAACGGTACTGGTGAAGCATAAGTTACAAAGTTGAGTGTTTGTCTGGAAGGGCATAGCTACCTGAATTGTTTCAAGCATAGATTTTTACAGGGAGTAGCGAACTGCATGCAGAGATTCTACATTGCACTTTCTAGTCTTTCTTCGGCTAGCTGTATCTGTTTCAATTTTGAGTTCAAATTTGACAACAGGGGGTGGGCACTAGATACGTACTCAGACCAATCAGGCATGTAGTATCCGCCCACCCATTTAGCACTATAAGGCTATGAATATATAAGGCCATTTTCACGTACGTTAGGAAATTAGTAGATCGCGCGTCTTTGCGAAGTCCTTGAGAGGAAACGCTCGACAGAAGCACGCCCGCCGTAGTTCATAGCTACTTCACTGTAAATCGGAAATGCTGCTCAAGACTTTTGTGATGGGTGGGCCCTTACTACACTGCTGTGCAGTAACTTTCGCGTGAAGAGGGGGTGGGCGCTTGATACGTACTCTACGGTAAGATGAGCAGGATATGGCCGGAAAATTTGGCGGGAATTAAATTTGGCGGATCGGCTCTAAAAAGCTGCAAATTGCAGGGCGAGAATGATGTCATACTAACCGCACGGCACGGCCACGTGGCCGCGGAGCGCTCTGGTTTACATGAGATTCATGTGTAAATTCTTCGTGGCATTAAATTTTCGTAGTACAGCTCATCAACGAAAAAATTTTAACGATCAATGTGTCGATAATCGAGACGTTAACGTTCGAACGAGCTGCTGCTATTTTGCATACCTCATTCAAGCAGTGAAGTCCACGTGATACTTTCACTTGCTGAAAACAGTCCTTTTCTGCTTGTGGAAGCAACTGTTTGCTGCCGGCTCTGCAACAGAAGGAAAGCAGAAGACGAACGAACAAAAATCATCGTGCAGAGCGCCTACACAGCGAGATCAAGCAATCAACTATTGTCATGAATGGGCATGACTGCGATGTTTCAAAGAATGACACAATTCGGTTTACTGTTGTCATGCGACAACGCTCTGAGTCTGTGCAAGTGAGGTAGTCACTCTCAGGGGGTACATAATTATCCATTAGAGAGAGGTTCTACTGTAATGCAGCAGGTATTGTCAGTGGTTTTAGTTTGATCACGCTAACAAAACCCACTTGATAAATGAATGCCTGCAAGGACTAATGTCCACATGTGTACAGGCAAGAAATACTATGATCAGATCTGGCTAAAGCCTAAGTCACAACAAGTCAAGTCATCATAAAGGCCATGAGGGGGCCTTTGGTGTCAGTGCCACGGATGTGTGTACAGACCATGCCCATTCATTACAATTGTACTACTACAGGCAAAACCGAATTAGCTGTACCATGCATGGGCCGCTGCTACTGCATGTGTCATGAAGGAATGTGCACCTGCACGTATACGCCATCTTTAGGATATAAATCTGTTGAGTTCCCATAGCTGTAGAAGACTTTGCTGGTTAGAAATCACAAGTAATATTAATACATATTTTGAGGGTGGGTTATACAATTGTACCATAGTGCGTGGGCATTTGAAAGGCACCGCTACAGTGGACAAATCCCATGTACACTAAGCGGTGCCTTTGAAGCCCAATATACCCTAGGGTATATCAATATACCCTGAGCGTTGCTAGGCAGCTGTTGACACTAATTGACACTATGGTATAAGTCAGCTGTACAGCGGTTTGCTGAGATCTTGCAAATTCAGCAGAACGAAAACCGTTGCTGAGTATGTGCAGTATTTCAAAAACAGGGTGTGTGCATGCTCAGTAGCGGTTTTCGTTTCTGCTGAGTTTGCAAGATCCCAGCAAACCGCTGTACCATGGCTTTGCTAGGGTGTATGCGCCTTCGCGCAGTATTCCCTTGGGCTTTGCCCTCGTGAATACATTAAACTGCACTCAGGGTACAAATCCCATACAGCCTAACAAGCCACGGTACAACTAAAACTTATTTCCTTTCTTTTTCCTATTTTTGTCTCGGCACCGAAGTGCCGAGACAGTTCTGGATGCGTAGGTACGTACGTGGTACGTACGTACATACGTCGCTTTTCGCAATGCGCCCGCGCAAGTGCAGCAACCACTCTTAATAGGATGTCAAACGTATTTACCTGTATATATCCTGCAAGTAGATCTCAAAAAAAAAGTGATTATGGGTTTTGCTTGGCTGCTCATGAATCCACTCATCAAGGCTGTGGCTAGTCAATCAGGACAATGAATACTCACCACATCTAGCTATATAACTAGCTAGATAATTGCTGAAAGAATTGGCCAAGGTGTTTCTAGGTCCATTTGTGAATTAAAACGGCCCAACTGGCTCTGACTAAACATCAAGCCCAGACACGACCATACTGCTTTCACCCTTTGGGTGAACATTCCCACCTCACCCTGACCCATGCACCCCTTGCTCACACAGAACCTCCAAGGATACTGACGCTGACTTCAGCTGAAAGTCTAATAGCTAACAGGATTTGCAGTCATAAAAGGGTTAAACAACTGCCATGTCCTCTGCAGATCTGTATATTGCATGATTGTAGCTAATATACCAAGTCGTGCCGAGACGCATCAAGTCTTTTAAAGACTCACTTGTTATCTAAGTTCCCATGCACATATAAAGTGTACACCAGGGAAGACCACCTAGCCGCAGGCTTTATATAATATTAAGGTCACCCTGCAAACAAAAACATCGAACAAGTACACATAAGCAAAAATAAAAGTACGGTAAAACAAACTACACACACATGGTGAACCTCAAACATTGCAGGTGCAAATATTACTCACCACAAACGTTCAATTTTCTGTTTGACATCCACATCAAACTTCTTTTCTAGATCCTCGACAGTGTATACGTAAATCTTACCACTTCTCCGATACCACTGATCAAACTGATAAGCATTGATTATCACAGGATCCTTGGTCTTCGCTTTAGCGTTAGCTAGTGTGACCTTTGGAAGCCGCAACTTTGAATTCACAGCATCAGGACTTAGGTCGTGTTCAAGTAGCTTTGCAAGTTCATAACTGAAGTGGAAATCCTCAAATGGATTATCTGTGAGCAAAAAAATAATTAAACTAAAGTTGATCAGCAGTCACAACAAGCTATAGTATTCAAGTGATATCAATAAGCACAGCATTTACCCCTGACAACAGACTAAACAATTAGATACAAATGTGCATACTAAGTCTTGTGAATTAACCATACCCATGCATGTACTGCTGTCAGCACTATTCTGAAAGGAAAACACCCCCAACCCTTAAGTCACAGGCTCGTCGCGCGGTGGGCATGGCCAGCCATTTTTCTTGCACAGAAAGTAAGCTAGTGAAATCAAACTTACTCGACACAAAGCAGGGAGGGTACCGTAGGCGCTCTAGTTATGCGTCGCTCAAAAAATAATTATTTTTGAAATGCAACGCAACAATAGAAATTCGGTCAGCCAAACTTCGACGCACGATTAGAAAACACCTCCCTAGGTACTAAAGTCAGACGAGTGTAGACAAGGCTATTGCATAGCGGTTGTTTTTGTTCCGGGTTGTCGGACTGTCGCTGCCTTTTCTCCTACATGGGGCGTCCGTATCCTCGGGGCACAGAATAGTCTCGGTACCAGACTATTCGCGAAGAGTCTGGTACCGAGACTAGGCATAGAATACATAAGTGAGTTGCTGTCTCGTACCTTCACTGATGTCCCAGCCGTATCGCAACTGTGTCTTTATACATCAACGTTCACAGGCAGTGATGTGATGAGCCCTCTTCACCGTTCAACGGTACTGTGCGCGCTTCAAGGCGAGCTAGCTGCCATGCTGCCGTTATAATCACGTTACGCAAATTAGTCCCCAGAGTGCGACGCATTATTGGAAATTATCGGTTTGAGATATTGAATTTTGACGCAGAATTAGAAAGGACGCATAATTAGAGCGCCTACGGTAGTCAACATGCAGGCTTTATCTCACGTTGCGTGGGCGGATCACACGTGCCGGTAGTCACTGTATACGCGCTACAGCAACAGGGGCGATGTATTTCCCTTTGATGTTTGATACATGCCCTGGACCAGGGCATGTATATCCCTTTGATGTTTGATACATGCCCTGGGAAGCCCCACTGTTCACGGTTTGTTCAACCGCTTGGTCGTAGCATTGTGAACGTCAAAAGTCACTGTATTTCACACAGATCAGGGGAGAATGTGTCTGTAAGTCTAGATCAACAGTTGAGAAGTAGCTAGGTATCCACGCGTAAGCGCTATGGGTCTATGCGATAGATTGACGGTCGGCACAGAGCCTTCGGCTACTAGCGCTATGGGTCTATGCGATAGACGGTCGGCACAGAGCTTTTGGCTACTATCCTGTAAGCACACTCTCGCGCGGCCAGAACCAACCACGGAGACCAGAAACTAACGGAGTTAGATCCTTACAGCTCACCTCACGTTTTGTCTTCAGTCCCTTTGCATTTACGGGAGCACTAGGCTTCTCTCTTCGCTTTCCTTCTACGTTTAAACCGCTTTGACTAACATCGAAGACGGCCATTCTTCGTAATTCCAACGTGGGAGTCGTCCTGTTTTCGAAATCACTCGCTGTCACGCCACCCGTCACTGAATATAGGCCCAATACTCCTCGAGAATCGCGCGAACAACTAGCTACTTGCTTCTCAACGACGACATCAACTACTACACAGCCAGCTAGCTAGCTAACACAGTCACACACTGAACTGAAGCCAGACTAAACGATAATTAAACCGTGCTGCAGTGTGACGCAGGCAGTTACCAAGGAGACTCCGTAGCAACCGTGCTGCAGTATGACGTAGCCACAGTAATCAACGTGAGATAAGCCAGTTAGATCACGCCTAGTCGGGATGTATCCGGTTTACAGTCACTCGCACTCGGGCGCTTCGCGCCCTCGTGCTCGTGACTGTAAACCGGATACATCCCTCCTAGGCGTGATATAACTATAACATAGTAGTTCACAGTGTACATGTAGCTGTTGTACACTGGTTAAATCAATTCCAGCAAACTATTTGCCAGTGTGAAGACTGCCAGCAACTCGATTCTACTGTTTGGAGACACGCCATCGGAAGCACTAGGGTGTGATGGAAGTGTTTCATGGCTAGGCTGAACATTCTTCGAAGGAACGACCCTTGAGTGCAAATAACCACCATATTGACTCCCCTCTTCGGAATATAACTTCAGAACGGTCATCAGTGTTTTCTGCACTGTTTTTGTCTATTTCAATACGGTCTTCCAAGTCCAAGTCGGATCACACGGTTTTATTTTTGGCAACGAAAAAAACCCATGAAGTAGCGCTTAATTAAAAGTATATAGTGCACGTATCCGCGTGCAGGGATCCTGTTACCTTAAGCAGCATAAACTTTGCAGTGCTACTTTAGGATTATTACACAATTTGCCATACATATATAGTGCCACTGGTTGTAACCTACCATCTGAAGAGCTGAAGGAGGGTTGGTTGATGGGAGGAAAGTTACAGGGCTGGTTAGATGTTTCTGTCGCTAATTAAATGACACCCATTGATCGAGGGGCCCTGTAGTTTCATATACAGTTTCACACCGGTGCCAACATACCCTTCACCCCTCCCACCATGATTTGAATATAATATTTCCATCACATGATATAACTTCATGCCGGTCTGCTTTGCAGTCATCATAGTCTCATGCCCACTAGCGGAGAACATCTGGTGGTTTGAGTTACATTTCTTGTCACAGAGGCGTGTCCAGCGTAGGTGTAGACTAATTGAATCAGCACTAAGCATGCAGAGAAATTTGAAGATAAACACTCCTTTCTGTACTCTTTGTCGTGCAGCCTACCTTCAAGTAGTCAGCTACGTCCACTAAATCCCTGAAACATCAGCTGCGAACGAAAGGGTGGTTGACTTCGTTATTCCGGTATTGCCGTAAACTGTTGTTTTTTTAAGTTGGAGATGGCTGAAAGGTTCTTACACTGTAGAAACTACAACTACATTGTTGAAGTAACAATACCCATGACTTGCTTGCAGTAATGAGTTGTGAGTATTGCACACGTAATGGTTATGATCAGCAAATGCATCCCATTACGTCCACTATGCAACTGAGGTGACCAAAACCAACCATGATGTTTTGCAGTGGCACATTCCACAGTGCATGGAGCTAGGAGGCACTGATATGCTGGTTAAAGTAACCCTTCCCTGTTTATAGTACATGCATGCAAAAGGGAAGGGTTGTTTTATCCAGGCTCTGGGTCACAACCATATTGCATCTCAGTGCCCCCTCCGCTGTGGAATATGCCACTGCAAAGCATCATGGTTGGCTTGGTCACGATCAGTTGCAGCTCATAATTATAATCATGGGATGCATCTGCTGATCATATGTTATTGCTACTCACAACTCACAACTGTAAGCAAGTCATGGGATGACAAATGTATTGTTACTTCAACAATGTAGTTTCCACAGTGTAGAAGCTACGAAGGGTATCAACAACGAAGTAAGTCCTCGTTACGAGCTGTTTAAACTGAGCTATTTTTGACTCCACGGTCTTCGATTTCATTGGCCATCTCAAATTTCAGATGGGAAGGTGTTAGTGAAAAGAAATCTCACTCAAACCACCAGACCTTCTCTGCGAGGGCACGTGTGAACATGCAGCTGGGCACAAGACTACAGCCATCCATTGAAGGAATCCCAGTTATAGCTGCATTGGGTATAGTATATACTCAGAGATGGCCTGCCATGCAGTCTGCTAGCATGTAAACTATATTGATACAAAACTATGAATACAGTTTGCCCTATGTGCAAGGAGAGTTAGATCTGTACTGTAGCTGCTAACTTTCCCACACTTACCAGTAGGCAGCCCCGAACCATGTGCAGTACCTACTGCCATTTCCAGGTTCAGGACCATGCGATCCAAGATGATAACAGGTCTAGCCTCGAAGGAGGGTAACACTGAAATACGGAAGGGAAATCAGAAAATAAACAAAAGAAACTGCATCTGGGCCACTACTCATATTTATGTGTTAGAGCAGGGTATCTTGGAACAATAATTTCTGGAAATCATAACTGGAAGCCAATTAGACTTGCTGTGAACTCCAGAAGATAGTCACGTCTTTCCTCGATCCATCTACGATACAAGGGTATATCTAGTTAGCTAGCTAAATCACTTTGACTGCTGACTCTCGCTGGTAAGTTTCCACTTTCAGCTGCAGAAAATTGCGATTTGTGAGATATGGAACTGTAGCCTCGTTCCCAGTCCCACGCCCAGTTTTTCGTCGCTTGCAGTACGGTACTGCAAGCGACGAAAAGTTGGGCGTGGGACTGGGAACAAGGCTAATGGAACTGCATGAGATTCAAATCTAGAGCTGGTCCAGAGCGAAAGGACTTCAGACATCAAGCAAGTAAGGTAGGGCGGGGTAATTCGGGCCACGTGGTAATTCGGGCCACTTCAACGTTGCAACAGGAAAAGAAGCATCCATTGGATTCTTGGTTCTAGTGAGTTGTAGGCAGGTTGAGTCCCTGGATATACATGGCCAGAAGTTTGCCTAAAGTCTGTCCGATTTTAGTTACCGTTGACCTGAAGTTGAAGTGGCCCGAATTACCCGTGGCCCGAATTACCCCGCCCTACCTTATAAGCAGGCAGAGTAGCTAGCTACATTGCATGTACCAAGTCTTACTGATCCTAGATCGTTCCCAGACCTCACCGGCCAGAGCTCCACGCCAGCACCTTTTGTCGCTTGCTGCTTACTATTAAGGCCTCAAGGCCGAAGACGGAGCGGCCAATAGTTGTGACGTACTGCAGCACTACCTTACAGCTAGCTGAGCTGTTGCAAAAACCTATTATTATAGGCAACACATCGGGGATCACATCCACTAAGACATTCTATACCGCCAAATTTCGTACTCTCGACCTCAGGAAATCAATGGTACCCCTCCTAGATCTACTATAATATAGCCTCGTTCCCAGGCCCCGCCCAGCTTTTCGTCGCACGGAAAAGCGGGCTGTGTGTAGTCTATATTGTGCTTTTGCTATTGTAAATGAATCGAATACGTGAGCTAAAAAAAAATTCTGAGTAGCTATGTAAACGCTGGGCGATGGCCTGGGAATTAACGAGGCTAATGTAAATCTTAACCTTTAGACTGTTCACCACAGTACACCAGGAGACCTGCTTCGATTCAAGACCTCCACATAATCCAAACACTTTCGAATATGTAGCTGTATAATTATGACAAGCAGCTCATCACTACACATGAATGGAACTTCATAACAGCAATATATACAAACAAAATAGCACCACACATATAGATCGATGTCATGCACTCTCTCTTACAAAACATATCATAATAATAGATACACTCTAGCTGAAGGGATTAAAGAGCTGATTGCTAGCGGGTAAGGGTTGTGTGTTCTGTGCAGGCACCGGTGAGGTCCTCCCTCCCCCGGCAACAGGGATGAGAGGAGTGGGTAGAAGGTCTGAAGGGAGAAATACGATCTGCTCAATACAGCAGATTATGTTTTAGTGAGAAGGAATCAAGTATATAAAAACTGAAAGTAACGCTTTTGCGACTTAGTAATTCACTGCCTCTCTACCTACTAATTCTCTGAACATGTACATGTGAATGCATCAAGTAGAAATTGAACTTTAGGCACATCTTTATGTGGGGAATTGTCCAAATTGTGCAAAATTGCATTAAAAATCGTACACCCCCTTTGAAGAAACAAATTTGAAAAACACCTAACTTCAGAACCTTCTAAAACACATTTTGCAAGCTTATAAGGACTCCCACTTTGGGGGGTGCCAACTGGGATCTGTGCCTAATGTTTCATTTCTACTTGATGCGTTCAGACATGTTAGCACCACTAATGGAATTCAATAACAGCAGGAACAACAGCAACAACATTACACTCCTGGTCTTCCCTTTGGCTGCCATTCCTTGCGGTCGACTGAGCGTGGTGGTTACCACGTGGCATGTGTGTTAATTGGAACGAACTGCATTACTTAGCTTTTGCTACGGCGAGTCGCAACTGGGGTTGCAATGGCTGGCTACCAGGAGTGCGGTTGCCCCTTGATAGCTAATAAATAATGTGCCTCTATTATGGAATTCAATAACAACAGAAGCAGCAGCAACAACAAGACAACAATTCTGAGCACAACATAGTTATGTCCCTGGTTGGCAGATACCAACTGGTTCAGAGTTGGTGCTGATGGTTTGTTAGCGTCAAACAGATTCTGCTGGTAGGAGCTAGTCGTCGTTGATGTGGTTCCAAAGGGATTAGCCGGTGAGGGGCCTCCAAATCCAGCTGGCTTGAGAGGTGGGAGGGGACCGAGGGAGTCCAGATCAACAAGGACAGCATTCTCGCCCAAAAATTGGTCTTCTATTCTTCCGGGCTATGTGTTGTGAGTGTGAGTGAGTGGATCGAGGTGGGAAGTAAAACATGTCAGGGTGGTTGGTGTGAGTGGGAGGTGGTTGGTGGTTGTGGGTTCTGAGTGAAGGTGGTTGGTGGTTGTGGGTTGCGAGTGGAGGTGGTTGTGAGTGGAGGTGGTTGTGAGTGGAGGTGGTTGTGAGTGGAGGTGGTTGTGAATGGAGGTGGTTGTGAGTGGAGGCGGTTGTGAGTTGAGGTGGGTTGAGATACTTCGTGAGCAGCACTGCATAATGGTCTGTCTAGAAGGGCACCAACAATTTCCTAGTCCGATAACATGACAGAACTGCAGCTTTAGTTGACTAGTTAATCATAAACAGCCATGAGTACTTTAGGTGAGGCAGACGGGGAGATCCTCAGAGGGGGGAGGGGTCCAAGGTCAGAAAGGTCAAAAGGATTGAGCGAGGTGGTGGGGAGGGGCTGCAAGGAGGAGGTGGAGGATGTGGGGGGATAGGCAAGAGGATTGCTCCATGGGCTATGTGTGTACAGTGATGTATGTGTGTGGGGAGAAAGGGAGATACAGGGGTATGTACATACGTATAAAACAATACCGTATGGCCGGAAAATTTGGCGGATTGGCTCTAAAAGGCTGTGAATTGCATTTGGCGGATTAAAATTTGGCGAGCGAGAATGACGTCATACTAACCGCATGGCCGCACGGCCGCGTGGCCGCGGAGCACTCGGTGGTTTACGTGAGATCTTGTGTCGGTAGCCTGCGATGGAGTCCGAGTTTGCGGTGGAGAGCTGTGTTCGAGGTACCACGTCTACAAAAACCTCTGGGATGCGAGTGTAGGAGAGGAACTGCCGTGCGAGTGGTACACAGTAGCAGTGATACGAAGCCGGGAGCGCCATCGTCGGCCATGTACCCAGGAAGATATCAGCTGCTTGCTCGCTATTTCTGGCCGATCAGCTACTTGCTCGCTATTTCTGGCAGATCAGAGACAGAGGTACTATAGTATTATGAGTGCTTACACGAGAGCTAGCTCGAGCGTCGCTACGAGACCCCGCCCACATCATGTCATGACAAAATATTAATTTGGCGGTGCATTCATAATCCACCAAACCGCCAATTAAATTCCCGCCAAAGTTTTCCGGCCATACGGTACAAAGATGCCAGGAATACTTTGTCATATGAACAACATCAAGACAAGGTGAGAACACTGCTTCATGTTACCAGAACAGGTGAGAACACTGCTTCATGTGATGCCTATACATCGGAGGACAATGTCCCTGTGACATGTCAAGATGCAGACTGAAAATGTTCCTCCGTTCAGTAGCAGTCAAAAAACTATTCCCGTTCAGTTTTCATGCAACGATCGTTCTGTGGTATGAGCATCTTCATTCCGTACTATGCAATCATTCCATACTATGGTTGCTGATTCAGCAATCATTGCCGTCCCAAGTAAGTGGCTAAACTTGTCGATTTATATCAGCAAGCTACAGACAAGAGACAAAGGCCAGCATACACAGGTAGCTAGCCTTTCCAATAAAACACATCAAAAAATCTGTGAAATCTTTCCAGGGATACGCTAATTCCAAGAGCTTTTGCTTAGCAGGCAGGATTTCAGCAGTGATCGATCGCACGGCCGCTCTATCTGCGGTTCTTACACTATAGAACAACAATGAAACGGGTTTGACTGCTACTGTACCACGTTTATCATACTGTATGCAGCCTTGAGAACCTCTGGTCTGACAAGTTTTAATAGACTAGTTCTAGAGATTTTACAGAATTCACTCACACACACACACACACACACACACACACAGACACATGCACACACACACGTACATGTACATATGCACACACACTCACTCCACTGCTGTTGTAGCCTTGTTCCCAGGCCCCGATTTTCGGATGGGGCCTGGGAACGAGGCTACTGCTGCTGGTTGTGCGGTGGTGGTTGTAGGAGCACTGGAAAATCCTGCCCAAGGACTGTTGTGTGCGTGTATGTGCATATTTGCGAACGAAACCCTCAAACACGCACACGCAGACCTCGACACACACCATACACAAACACCTGTACACATGTCACTGTTTCTCCCAGAGCTGACAGGAAATAGAGCCAAACCAGATCAAGGAAGGGGGGAGGCAGTAATGGACTGGTCCTCATGTGTGTCGTCCCACGATGGTGAGCGATGGCGCATGAGAGGCTCTGCTCTGGGCACACTCAAGCACAGAGGCGTAGCTAGGATTTGGAGACTGAGGAGGCATGGAGTTCTCTGCGCGCGCGAAGCGCGTGGCGAAAATTTTTTGAGCTAATTAATTATATTCATAAGTTAATACGCAGTGCGTGCAAACAGTTGCTATCGAAATGCTACAGCAATATGCCGGTGCCCTGACTGTCCCAGACTTGCAGCACAATCAGCGTTAAGAGTATACGCTAGCTCATGGTCAGCCTAGCTCCTGTCTCTGTCATCAGACCGAACGCACATCGTACGTGGAGTGTGCGAGACTCCGGACACGCGAGTCATTATCCAGAAAAGCGAGGAGGCAACTGCCTCCCTTGCCTCATTGCTAGCTACGCCCTAGAAGCACTGGGTTTATCTGTTGAGCATCTTAAAAAAGGAATTCGCCCTTCCAGAAAACAAGTCTGGGACTCTGGGTACAATGTCATTTATAGCAGTTCAATCACTCCCCGCTAATGGGGCCCAGGACTGCATGAAAACCTCCTCAAGATGCAGGTTATGAAATGAACAGAATCCTTCACATTACTAGGTGTTAACTCACTCTGATCAGCAAAACTTCCATTTGGACATTCCTGACATACAGCCCCACTGCCCAAGTCTGCATTAGCGAGAATAAAGTTAATCAATGGCTACAAGGTATAACACACATAATACATTGTGTAGTTGCTCAGTTACTAGTACTACTACTAGCCTAGTAGGTAAACACATAATTTTTGTGGAGAATACACGTGATAAATGAACAAGGGGCCGGGGCGAAAACGGAAAAACTACAGGCTACAGTACAATCATGTAATAGCATGCCAAACTATGTCAGCGGTTACCTGTTGCGTGCAGCGTTGCAAATCGCAGGCTGTAGAGGTAAAACACAAAGAGAAGCAACCTGGGACACCGGATTAGTGACATCGCCTCCCATATGGCCATGCATCATGCAGGCGTGTGTAGGCGTGGCTGAGTCATAATAATGACCAAATAATTGTTCCAATTGTACGACGATTGTTTACCTTGTAGGGAAATATCGAAGACAAAGTACAATATTGCAATCGGATGTCTACAATGTACCCGTACCCATGCTCATCAGTGCTCATGGAGCCTAGTCTCGGAACCAGACCGCCTGAAGGGTCTGGTTCCGAGACTACAATGGAGCCTTGAAGACACTGTTTCATCAAAGCTTGCTGACCCTCCGCTGAAAGGTCAGTTGACATGTCCGCATTTGAATAACATTTTGTAATTTTGCAAGGTCTCATTCCCAAAATGTGAGGGGTCTGTTTCTGAGACTATGAAGGAGTAGCCTCAGTAGGTACGGTACCGTATGTGTGTGAGAGAGCAGGTGGAAGTCACTCCAATGTGCACTACAGTCACAGCTGCAATTAGCCACACATCTTGACCCCCTATACTAAGGAATGGGTGGAGTCACTACTCATCTTCCGCATATTATCTGCCAGTGGTCAAATGGCAAAATCGTGTGTGATCAATCAGTGCAGTCAGTGGTCACCACCAACCAAGTGAAACAGGTCAAAGCCCCCAGTAATCAATGGTCAAACTCCCTCAAAACAGCTGGTCAAAATTTTGACCGCGGTCGCAGCTGTGACTAGCCGCTATCACTGTACACGCATTACTGTTAAAAGGGTTATAACGACAGTTAAAGCTGCAGGTTTAAGGTGTTGCAGGTGCTAGCAACCTAATCTTATGACCTTTCCTATATAGCCTCGTTCCCAGGCCCCTTACGAAAAATCGGAAAGGGGCCTGCCTGGTGCTAAGGTGAATGTGGTCACCAGTTGTACATGTAACTCTGGTGCATCTTTTGGCTAGCCTCTTTCCCAGCCTCCCACCCAGGTTTTTGTTACTTACAGTACTGCAAGCAACGGGAAGCTGGGCGGGGCCTAGCAACGGGAAGCTGGGCGGGGCCTAGCAATGGGAAGCTGGGCGGGGCCTAGCAACGGGAAGCTGGGCGGGGTTAGGGTTAGGGTTAGCAACGGGGGCCTAGCAACGGGAAGCTGGGCGGGGCCTGGGAATGAGGCTATCTTTTGGCCATTCCACATAGACCTTAGTTTTCTGCCTGGTCTTCCTGTGTACTGTGGTATTGTCCCCGGATGTCCATTATGTATGTGAAACTCTGGTTGTGTTGCCTGTGGTTGGTAAGCTGCTACATGTTGCAACAAGACCGTAGCTACTTTGCTGGAATACCTGGCTACTCTGCCCTTTAACATTTCCTGTAATACATGATAATGGAATAGACTGCCTGTCCACCCACTCGCGTGGAATTTCCAGGAAGGTATGTACGGCAAACTAAATAGCCTTACACTTACAGTAATCCCCTTGAGCCTGAACCTAGCATTGTTCCCAGGCTCCCCCCTGTGTGTGCGCGCGCGCGGTGGGAATGAGGCTAGCCTGAACCCATTTGTCCATGATATAACATCACTGCAACACTAAAGTTACTAAATCTTACCCCTAGGTGCAGGAGACTTTTTGCAACGACTGAGCTGTAAGTCATGCCGCTGACGGTTCACATCGAGTTCAGTGGTGGTGCAGAACTGCTATTCAACAAGATCAAGAAACATGACATCCAACTTCCCGACCAAGACATGTCAGAACCCTGGACTCTGAGATCACTGATCAGTTGGATCAAAGACAATCTTCTGCAGGAACGTCCTGATTTGTTTGTCCTGGGAGAGACTGTTCGTCCTGGTATTCTTGTCCTAGTGAACAACATTGACTGGGAACTTCTTGGAGAACTGGACTATTCACTTCAAGAGGGGGACAATGTAGTTTTCATTTCAACATTGCATGGAGGTTGATAAGATGGGTCACCGAATCCTGATATTTTACATTTCCATTCTGATATTGATATTTTACATTCCCATTCTGATATGAACTGAGCTGAGACCATAAACATCTCGGTCGACGTCTGTGATCGATCGTGATGGGTGATGAAGGCTCAGTCTTTCAAACCCCGCCAGAAGGTGGAGGCGAGGGCTCTTCTACGTCCGCGCAGAGTGAATATTCGTGCGCACACCTTCCTATGCAGTCGAGCACTGAGGATCGAGCGATAGGATCTTGTTCTCATCCAATTGTGAATGAGGCAGTAACACGATCTCTTTTCAGGACCTTGCTTGACAGAGCTGAACGGTTAGCTGGCGCTTTCAACAGTGGAGAAGCTACTAACCAGACATTCGTCCAGGAGATTTATCAGACACTTGGCGACGTATGCAAGCTGATGGAAGCCACCGATCACCATCTCCAGGAGACCCTTGCAGATTTAGCAGGAATAGAAATGGCCAAGGCGGTCGCTGTACTCTGCGAGTTTATGAAGAACTTGTACTGCCGTAAGTGTCTTGGGGGCATGTAGTCATACGTTTGAATGTCTGGCCCACGAAAATGTTGGGGGGGGGGGGGGGGGGGGGGGGGATTCCGTAGTTAAAGGGTTTATAGTTGGTGAGAATGGGCCCTCAAAACGGCCTGTGTGTGCCAGGGATGGTTTGCTGATTTTTAATGAGATTCATTGATCCTTCATGCACATATTAACCCTTTAACCACCGAATTCTTCCCACCAAGACAACACATTTTCATGCATTCAGTGCACACCACTTTCGTAGGTACTCCTCTCCCACAGCATTCACTCCTCAGCGGCCAGACTTGGTGGGTCTCGCACGCATGGAGAGACCCCTCTGGCAATACCATTAATGATATTCATGACCCCCCACAAGCCCAGCAATCAGAGGTCAAAGGTAGATGCTCGCCGGATTTTTGCCCAGCATTTCCCTAAACTTGGGCCAGATCTGACTGAAGGCACACCTTACACCACCAAGGGGGCATCGAGCCGCCGAAGGCGGCGAGAGGGCATGCAACTTCCTATAGCGCACGTATAGACGGCATAGTGCTGAGTGTTACTAAAAATAACGTTTCCGGTTAAGCACGTGAAATTGCGTGCACGGTTCGGTTACGGACGTTCAACGGAGCTTATTCCTTGGGCAAGGAAGATGAGTGCTACCGATGTCGGTACAGACCATCCAAGCGATCTCTAGCCCAAGTACTTCTTCTAGTCCGGGTAGCTCTCCTACCAGTGTAACAGGCCAAGATTCGGAGAAAGTATCGCCGGATGCAAACAACATTCGCCGCTCTCGACAACAGCACAACGGCTGTTGCGTAAGTTGGAGGGAGGGAATGATAGCATCGAAAGGAGCTCACGCTAGGTAGCTAGGTCCTCATCAAAGACGCTACAGACGGAATATCAGCCATCTCGATCGTAAGTACAAAAAATGACCGCATAAGGGGCGCGCGTCTACGGTTCACGTGCTTATACAGTCCAAATTTGAATTCTATATTTAGTAACACTCAGCATTTTGCCGTCTATGTACGTTCAGGAGCCCATAACGGGAAGGAGCGTCCAACTAGCATACCCATCAGCCGCAAGGTTGCAGCACTTGACACTCCTTATACGGATTTCAATTGCTCCCGTTTGCGTGTACCGTAGTCTCTCGAAAATACGCCAACCCTCGAAAATACGCCCACCCTCGAAAATACGCCCACCCTCCTTTTTCGCGACAAGTTGTTGCAAAGGGTCATTTATTACTCGAAAGTACGCCCACCCTATTAGCCCACCCTATTAGCTCGAACAGGAAAGCACTTGAATAGCTCCGGAAGAAGCATTGTCAAAGAGGTTGGACTAAGAAATGAAGGCTGGCTAGGCGGTACTATTTGCAATGAATTTCATTATGTTGCATGCCATTGCATAATCAGCTGTGTACTGAATGCATGACATGAGACTGTGCACGCTCTGTGCATTGCATGTTTGTGACTTCGCGTGTGCAATCGCCTAGCTAGCGTAGCACTAGCAGCGCACTACGGATTTCTAGGAAGCAGCAGCAATCGGCAAGTCCCGAAGATAGTCTGCGCACTCTACGTCATTCAAGCAGTCCTGCTGTGTCTTGTTTGCTGTTCCTGTAGCTACTCACACGAAGAGATTGTTCCTGCTCACCAAGAAACTCCGGGACTAGTAGTAGTTAAGCCTTGCTAGAATGACTGTTGCAGTATTGAACTCGTATACGCCGATGTACTTGGGTGGGCCTACTTTCGAGTCAAGGGTGGGCCTATTTTCGGGAGAAGGATCCTCGAAAATACGCCCATCCCCCTCTTTGAGCAGATTCTAAATTCATCGCCCATGGGCGTATTTTCGAGAGACTACGGTATGTGTAAGGCTGCACGTAAGTAGGTGGGCAGGTGTTGCATATGCTATCGTGGATGGTTAGTTTTTCACACGTCTGCGAGCCCTCACAGGCTTCTTAACAAAGTAGGTGTGAGTTGAAGGCATTTTGTGCGACTGCTATCTTGCGAGTGATGGAACCCTAACAAGTACGGTAGTTTGACGCTCCTTCGCGCCGCTTCGGCGCTCATAAGCTGCTGGTACGTTGCATGTCCTCTCGCCGCCTTCGGCGGCTCGATGTGCCCTTGACACCACCAATTTGCATGTTTTCTTGAGGCCCTGGGTGGGGTCTATGAATATCATTAGAATAAAAAATCCTCGGGTCAATGAATCTCATTAAATCAATGCAGCCCCCCCTTTTGATACCCCCCCACTTGTACGTTTAGTGGGGGATGCGCGCCGAAATCTGACCAAATTTTTGAGTTCATCCCTCAAAGTCGTCCCTGGGCCCTCTGAAGCTTTTTTGGTCGCTTTTTGGACTGACGAGAAGCCCTACAAGTGCATTGGGTCGAAATGACGTCTATAGACGTCAATGGGGCTTAAAGGGTTAAGCAGGGGAAGTCCAATCAACAATTAACCCTTTAGGACCCATATCGCATACGTACATGTATATTCGTTGTGAGACTTTCAGCTTTGTCATATCTGGCAATGTCCTTGGGACTTAGGTTCTGCGTGGCCGGAAAGGGCAGGACAGGGGGTGGTGCATGGCTGTGTCCGGGCTCTGCAGTAATCAAAAATTAACCCTTTAGGACCCATATCCCATGTATGCGTTGTGCGACTTTCAGCTTTGTGATGTAATATCTGGCAATGTCCTTGGGGCTTAGGTTCTGTGTGGCCAGAAAGGGCAGGACAAGGGGCTTAGGATGGCAAAGAGACTGAGAAATCCCTCGAGAAAAAACTTTAATGGGTGGTCTCCCTAGGTGGGTCACTCAATTAACATACACCGCAATCACAGGTGCGACCATGCATCTTTATCCCAGCCTTCTACACCTCTAGCTTTGATCGCATACTGTAAGCATCAATAGTGCTGGTGTAGAAGGCTATCAACACTCTAGCTGTTATCCTGTATACTGAGAAAGGAGTGGAGTCACTATGCGTTCTTCAGTAGTATATCATGTCAAAGGGCAAAGTGTTCATGTAGTCAAAGTTTCCATCCATGATCAGTTGATTGCAGCTGTGGCTAGACAGTCTATAAGAGTGAACCCCTCCCCCCTTCAAGTAGTTTGCAAAGGTTTGGTACCCAGGGGCCTCCCCATCACCCGTAACTTATTACACTCAATGCAGCTATATATGCAGAAATAATTGTACGGTACTACCATTATTTTTTCAAGAGTGCATAAGTAGACCATGGTGTACTTCTGCACTGTTGTTTCATACGCTACATACTACACCCAGACAACATAATTACTAGTGGAATGCAGGACATTGGAGGGCAAGCCTGAGCGAAGTGCATGCACATGCAGGACATGCCAGCTAGCTAGTTGCATTCACATGACTGTCATCAGAATGTGACTGGGCAATGAGCATAGTAGGCCACAGAAATTATGACACTACACATACATTCGTGCACATCACAGCAACTGCGGCCACGGCACCAATGAATAGGTAGGTCTCCGTCTTTGTTGTCGCCATCGTCCATCGAACAGGTAGACTATTCACTATCCTTGCATCGAGGGTTCATTGAATTTGAATATTATTGTGCACGTGCAAGTGAAATCCGCTGATTTAATATTTACGGTAAGATCCAACCAAACATCAAACATACACACGTACTGCGCAATGAAGTCACGCTGGTGTCGGCTCGCTCAGGCTCGCCCCAATCAACATAATTATTATTTATTTTCAACCTGTAGCTGGTACATTTTTCCTTAACTGTTTAAGAGTACTTATACTCCATTGTTCTTCTATCAATTGCAGGACTCAATGCTGGAATTGACACTTGTCTTGTGGCAAGTTTACTTAAAATTCGCCTAATCCTGGCTGATTTGGCAGGTGTTAGTTTGAAGATGTGCAGGACACTACTGAATCTGGGTATGGTTGAGACCATGGCAACAGAGCTCTATGAACTGAAAGAGGCACTGGAAGTAGATGAGGTGAGGGATATCATGACCCGTGGTCTACATCTCTGGTGACTACAAAAATATGTCTATTTGCATGTAGCTAGAGGAATGCATGGCTGTTGCTATTTGGATCATGTGTTGTGTCTATTAAGTAACCTTTTTCTCAAGTAAACCAGCCATGTCCAAGTTCGCCATCAAAGGCTTGGAGCCATTGTTCATTCATTGTTTGTCATTGTTTGTGTTGTTATCCTACCCTAACCCTCACAACCAGCTCCTTGTTTGCACAGCACAGAGGTACGTGAGACATCGTCACTCCACGCGCAAGTTGCTGGTATGCGGAGGTACATGTACCTGCGAATAGAGATAAGCTTGCGAATAGAGATAAGCTTACTTTTGTACTCCCTGCATGTTGAAATCACAGAAGAGCCATGAGGCCTTGGTCCTGTTTGTCTTTGTTGCACTTTAGCGACGTCAACATCTGGTCTTGCCGATCGAAGTTCCGCACACGGCAACTTGATATGTAGCCTTGTTTACGGTGCTGTACCATGACGCAGCTTATGCTAGCACTTGGAAACAATGGAGGCTCCAATGCCCGAGCAGCAGGACACTTTCGACCGGCCATTTTGTCAGACAGCGATACCGCGTGGTCAGTCACGTGCCTTTTTCGTTCGGATTTTGTCCGTTGACTGACCGTTATATTTGTCTCTGTTCAGAGCATTCTAACCTGACCATAAAGTGGTCTATGGGAAGCCCTTAATAACTTGCCTAGTCATGTACCGTATTTCCGCAAATAGACGCCACCCTCGAATAAACGCTGCACAATTGGAGGCGCTGAGTGAAATAAACACCGCCCTCGAATAAACACCGCGGCTTGTTAGCACGTGCACAAAGTATGACGATACAGCATGGGCACTTTGTACGCAGGCGTGGAAGACAGTCTGAGTCCTCAAGCTCGTCGTCATCCCCCTCCATATGCATTCTGCGAAGGCATCTTCTTCACCATCGTCCTCGTCCCGTGTGTATCACTTTGTCGCAAAGTGACACCGGGCTAATCAAAGCGCTCAGTGCTCCAGCCGCGGACGGCACTTGCCGAATCTTGACCATTGTGAGTTGTTCGTTTTGTGTGTTTCTCGACTGAATTTTGTAAGAGCCATACCTTCTCACCAGCTTGTCGACACAGGGAGCTAGCTGTTTACGTGGTGCGGACATATACTTCCCAACGTGATAAACGCCACCCTCGAATTGTCGCCGCACCAAACTGAACAACGAATAAATAAACACCGCAGCGTCTATTCGCGGTACTTCAAGTGGTTGCCCTGAGCAATTGGCATTTAGACCAGACCACAATTTAATGGCACATGCAGCAGACAGAGTCATTTTGTATGACATGCATAATGCAAAGTCTTTCTACTGCTTTTCTCCATTGGAGATCTGCTACTTTGCTCTTCCATACATTGCTACGTGCTTGTTCTGAGCAGTTATGTGTGTGACAGTGTAGCCCCGAGAATGTCAGACTTGTCTACTGAATTGTTTAGTATCAGGAAAGAAGTCAATGAAGCGAGTGAACCTTGTCTGTTACTTTAGCATATTGCATACTTTTAACTATACTATGTGTGCATGATGTACCTTGTCCCTCCACCCCCCACCCCCGTCCAAGAAAGCAGTGGGGTGCTGCAACCCCCATATTGACATGATGTATCAATATTTTAACGTGTGTGTGTGTGTGTGTGTGTGTGTGTGTGTGTGTGTGTGTGTGTGTGTGTGTGTGTGTGTGTGTGTGTGTGTGTGTGTGTGTGTGTGTGTGTGTGTGTGTGATGGAAGTGGGATGTTCATGGGGCGGGACTAGACTAGTGACCCGCGACCTTCGTACTTCAATTTACTGAACCTCGAACTCTACGAAGAGAGCATTGGGCATGGGCTGGAAAGCAGCAGTCGAAGCGGACACAATCGGGGAGCAGCAGCCAAAGTGGACGCAATCGGGGAGCAGTTGAAGCGGACGCAATCGGGGAGCAGCACTGAGCTGAAGCGGACGCAAGCGGCAAGCAGAGCTACTTAATTGTAAGGATTATAGTTATATAGTATTCTATTGTCCTGAATTGCCATTCAGTTACTTATCCCGTGGATGTATGTTCCTCCAGGTGCTTAAACTGTTGTTGATAAGCACGTTTGGATTGCTTCAAAGCTGTATCAAGGACAGTAAGAGTTTTGTACAAGTTCGACGTGCTAGATTGTTGGAAGCTATTCAGCCTTACCTCAGATGCCCATTTGATGAGATCCGTATGGGTGCAAAGTTCACGCTGGGCTCCCTCTATCCCTGTCTGAGCAGCAAAGTACTAGACTATCTGGAGGTCACAGAAACAGAACTTGATCAAATCGTACAAGGTCTTAAAACTGCAATCACCTCTGGTGCAACAAGAGTTAGCTGCTTTGGAAGTGAATATTCTGTTAATGAATTGCTCAGGAAGCTCTCCTACTTAATGGTGGCTCCAGCAACCAATAAAACCCTGGTGAAACTCGGGTTCCTGGCAGTACTTCAAAACCTGCTGGAGAAAGGTGACTTCGTAGAACGGAAAATGGCGGTGAAAGTATTTTGGCTTCTCCTTGATGAAGATTTTGTTAGAGAACAACTGGATAGTGAGGAAGGAGTGCAAAGCATTGAACTCATAGCTGCAATGCAGCAGAGTGGTGGTACAGAACTGCAGCTACTTAGCTCATGCATCATGTGGACGATCGGTCCTCCTGCTGATACAGGTAAAGACAGTTCATTGCCCATGGGCAACTTACATGTTCACCAAACAGTAGCCTCGTTCCCAGGCCCCATACGAAGAGTTGAAATGGGGCCTGGGAACGAGGCTACACCAAACAGGGGGTGGGGCTCTTTTAAATGTTTCTGTATTCAGCTGTGAAAGAGTACCCGGCAACAGCCCCGTGGTTTAATTGCTGCTACTGAAGTTGAAAGAAGACAGAGTAGCACAGTAAGCCAGATTTTTGTCAGTTACTAGCAAATAGATAGGCATTGAACATTCAGTGTGCCTAGCAACGTTGAAAGCACTGTTTATTTTTGTTGAGTTGTTTATTGCAAGTCAAGTAAAATGAGAGGCAAAATTACAATGATGATATGTTTTCAGGACACTATATATAACCAACTGTTACACATCTCGTGTGCTCAACACAGCATCTCACAGAAGACTGGGTGGGACTTAATTGATTAAACCGATACAGGAAACTGAGCCAGAAGTGTGGGGTGAGTGTTATTTTGTAGGTGGATGCTCTTTCGTGATGCTACGATACTCGCAACCTGCTTTCCATTGTTGTTTATTCTCCATAGTGTGGAGAGGAATTTTTTTTTTTAACAACCACGGGACGAGTCACCTAGTTTTTATCACCCAAATCTAAATTTTAACTACCTTATGATCTTCACTCTGTATGTCTGTCCAAGTGTATAGACCTCCTAGATTTAGAATACTTATCTCTATCCAAGTTTGGACTACACGCAGCTTCATTGAATGCTATTCATGTGATCTACATATATGGTCAATAGTGTGGTTTCTAAATTCTATTTGCAGATTTCCTCAGGCTATTCATGTAGAACCAGCTTTCACAGCTAGCTACTGGTGTTTCAGTTGTAAACAACGATGATGTAGGAGTTAGAATGGAGTGTGGACCGTGACAATGTGTTGAACATTTATAGTGCCAATCAACATTGATCAGCTCACTGGCATTATAGCACACCGATCTCTCTGGCTTTGCCCTACACTCACTTAAGGGTGGAACTTGGAGTGCTCACTCACAGCTCAGCCTTGTGCTGATTGCAGCCAACGAACTACATTGTTCAGGGTCTATTCTAATCACTAGCATTCTACGTAGTTACGTACTGTTCTTACAGTCTAAATTAGCTGAAGTCTCTTTTAATGAACAACGGGATTTATGGTGCGCATCTTTAAAATTGATGCCAAGATTTGGATGCTTTTCCGACATTTGTTTGCACCACAGCTTCGCTGCAAACCAGAAGGCTTAATTCTTCCGAAAACCGGAAGGCTTCTTATGAGAACCAGAAGGTTTCTTCCGAAAACGCAGGAGGTTTCTTCTGAAGAGCACTCCCTTTTGCATACTTAAGTTTCCGAGAAATGGTGCAGCTTCTCTTACAGTTCTTCCATTTGGGCCTTCCGCAGCTGCGTTCAGGTGTTCCAGAGCTGCGTTTGTAATGGAAACCTACACCAGTGACAGAAAGGTTTCTGAATCTCGGTTAAAGATGAATACCGTAGAAAGCCCTAGCCTTCTACACTCCATAGTTCCATGGAATCGTGGTCTAGCTAACTACATGTAGTATGTAGAATACTTGTCTGTCCAAGTGTACGTGGGTGTGATTTTGTTTCATCTTTCATTGTTCAGATGTTCCAAGTTTGCTTTCATTTGCTGAGGGATGCTACAGCTGCGACAGGTTCCAAGAGTGTATTTCTGAATGCGACAAGATTAAATGGCATCCCCAAGCCAGTCTCCTGAAGGCAAAAGCCACTTTTCAAATCTATCGTTCAGAACAACAACGTATCAAAACTTCTGTAATGCAACCTAAAGAATTCCACCAGAAACACGCAGCATGCTACAATAAAGCGAGAGTTGTAATTACTTTGTTTGGCAACCTCCTTGACGGTGGTCACATTGACGAGAATCACGAGTGTTCCAAGCTTCTTGATCTGGCCATGATAGACTACCTGCAAGGGACGAATAATCTTCGGGATTGTGGACGTTGTCTACTCTGCCGTAAAAGGGCTAAGCTAAAGCGAAGTCATATGTGGCCAAAGTCACTTCTCGATGCCTTTGTTAGCTGTGACTTGCCTAAAACTCGGAAGGTGTATGTTGTAAGCTGGAAGAAACAAGGACTGCTACATTCCCCGAAAGAGGTGACGTTCTGGATGCTGTGTTCCGATTGCGAATCGCTTTTGAGTGGATACGGGGAGTCGCAGTTTATGCCCGAGTTCTTCAGGAAGATCTATGACCCGAAGCATCCGGAGCAATCCAAGAAGCAACAGTCAATTCCTTACAAGGAATGGCTGTACCAGTTCTGCATTGGTTTAGTTTTCAGAGGGCTAGTGCAAAGAAATATGGATGGCTTTACAAATGAAGAACAGATATACAGTCTCCTAGTTAACTGTAGGAGATGCCTCCTGAACTTGACAGCTGTTGACAAGGTTGCTGATGTAAAGAGACCAGATGTAGCAATAATAATTAACCCAGTAGAACCCCAAAGTGTTGACCATGGGTTTGCACACCGAGTTCTTCACATGGCCGCTATATTTGCTGTAGAGGAATTTGAGCTTGGGAGTGGCTGTTTGTCGCCTGGGCCTGAGGCTCAATTCTTCCTAGCTCACTTTGGAATTATTAGCTTGCTTGTCCCATTCAAGGAGAGACGAGCCTTGTCCCCTTACTTCATTCATCCAGCTGGTGGCACTTTTCTAGTTCCAGACGACACGGCAAGGAAGATTCCTCTTGGGTTGTGGTATTTCTTTGAGCACCTTGCTCAAGATTATGAGAAGTATTGGCTACAACGACCTGCTAAATTGGTTCATAGTATGCAACATCACACACAGCAAAGCACTGAGCTATCGCCAGAGGCCAAAGATCTAGAACTGGTACGAACGCAAGAGTTTGTGGATGCCGTGGGAGCAGACCTGAAGGCACTGCAACTGGCTCCTTCCAAACTTGTGTCACATCCAAAGATCATAAACTTTTTGCCCAAACAATTTGCAATCCACCGAATGGCAAACCAAGCTGGTTTTGTAACTGTCCCAGAAGGCCACAGGATCCTTTTGCATGCAACATTTAAGTTTGACTTGAAATCAAAGGTGTCCGAAGACACTTTCTTCCTTGCTGTTCGCAGATGTGGCAAAGATGGCTATAAAGACAATGGCTTCTCCTATAATAATCCCTACATCCTGTACCTCCGCTATGAAGAAAACCTTCAGATACAAGTTGGGTTCTTCATTTCCACGGATAGCCTGTCTGCTGGTGACTTCCTCCCAGATGACGAACCTAAACATGCCATATCATCTGTGGCAGCTATTAACGAAATCAGAGGCCTCATGCCACGGCTTCTACCCCACATAGTGAACGAAAAAGGATTCCCAACTTTCCAGTCCTTGTTGAAGCGAATAGAAGTGCAAAGGTAAGCACAGTCTTCCTCCTCTCCTAACAATTTGGGGTTTGGGGGGGGGGGGGGGGGGGGGGGGGAGATCTGTTAGGAGGTGAAGGGAGGGAGGGGGAAAGAAGGGAAGGAATGGGGGCTGTTCATTAGTAGCTACTTAGTAATTTTTGTTGAAGTCGACTACACATTGCATTTCTACCCAGCGATGTATAACCTGAGCACACTACTGTGAAAAGAAGTGGGGAGGCCTATGGATAGGAGAGGAAGGGAGGGAATGGGAGAGGGGATGTAGAGGGGAGGAAGGGAGGGATGGGATGGAGAGGTGAGGAAGGGATGGGATATGGAGGGAAGGAAAGGAGGGGATATATAGGGAGGGAATGGAAGAGGGGGTGTAGAGGGGAGGAAGGGATGGGATGGAGAGGGGAGGGAGGGAATTGGGGAGGGGATGGGTAGGGTGGGGTGGCGGGATGGAGATGTGAAGAAGTTGAAAGGGTGGATAGGGGAGGAGGAAGGAAGGGAAATGAACAGGTAGATCATTTCTAATCCAATTGTAGTGTTATGATAAGGTATGTATGCCGATACACATTATGTTATGAGCATTGCCTCTTTCATGCAGAGATTTGCCCACAGTGGATATGAAATGCCAGAACAGATGCTGGTACTGCATCAGTGCTTGCGACTACTGTTTGAAGCCTGCTTCACTCGGTTACAATGTTAAATGCAGCCAAGACACACCATCAAGGTTCTGTGACGATGCTTGTCGATCCGTCTTCCATGAGCGGTTTACAAGTCCAAAGCTGACTATTAAGCCACTCAGTTCAGATGCAATTGACCACAGTTGTAAAGAAGACAGAGACCTGCTACACCTCCGATTTAATAGCACCAATCCTGCAGGCATTAACTTTGAAATTAAAATGAATCTTTGCTCTGGTGCTAAAGACACTCAACCCTACCTCTTGTACCACCTTCGCACTCTTCTCAAGCAAGAATTTGTGGAGTTCTTTGTCAACCAAGACCTAACTCCAGCAGAGCCTCTTCCGTACCTTCCCAAGCAATACTCAGCTTCATTCTCGGATCTGTACACATTTCTTTTGAAAGAAGCTCTACAAAATAATGAATGCGAACACATCCGGGCCATTTTCCAAGATTCATTTCAGCCCAGAGCAACTTCAGTTCAACTGGTATGGTCAGGGTTTACATAGTTTCTACAGTATCAGTTCTAGCTCTGATCCCAGAACCTCCTTCGGAGTCAGCCTCGTTCCCAGGCCTACCCCGTTTTTTCTGTTCTTCGGTTTCCGCGTTTTTCGCCGCCCTTCCGCATCCGTGTATTATTGTCAACGGAAACCGAAGAACAGAAAAAACGGGGTAGGCCTGGGAACGAGGCTACTTCGGAGTATAAGTCATCCCTGGTTGCTTGAAGTCATATCCTACTCTCTATATGTACAACAAGGTGGTATATTAGCCTCGTTCCCAGCCCCCCCCCCCCCCCGGGTTTGTCACTTACAGTATGGAAACAGCGAGAAAGTGTGGGAAAACGTTTCACATGAGTGACGTCAGGGTAGAGAGACCGTAATGGAATGTGGGTAATACACTGACTGCAAATATGCAGTGCGAAGCTAGCTCGTTGAGCACTTGACAGTTAACTGCACAGCGATCAACGGTAGCCATGCTATGGTGGTCTCTGTGAACAGTAAGTGTTGAGCAGTAACAGGTCATTTTGGTTGATTTGCTTGCTCGGGTACTGCCCTCTCCTTCATCTACATGAGGCCAGTCCAGCACCATATATGCAGCTCTCTGTGCTGAGGTACAGTCTGACAACTCTTACGTACCTCAGATTGCGTCCACTTCTCGACTGCTATTCCCATGCACAGATTGCATCCACCTCAGCTACTGCTCCCCAATCTCATCTGATTCAGCTGCTGCTCCCCGATTGCATCTGCTTTCGCAGTTGCTCCCCGATCGCTTCTGCTTCAGCTACTGCTCTCTGGTTGTGTCCGCTTGCAACCCCAGCCATTCTTGAAGGTTCCAGTCACTGCCCAATGTTCTGGAGCATTCTTCGCGGAGTTCTCAAAGGTCACCCATCACTAGACTAGTCCTGCCCCCCGAACACTGCACTTCCGTTACGCACAGACAGACAGAATGTATCGATAAGTTATCAATACATTAAAGTGTGTGTGTCTGTCTGTCTGTGTGTGACAGAAGTGGGATGTTCATGGGGCGGGACTAGACTAGTGACGTGCGACCTTCTTACTTCAATTTGCTGAACCTCAAACTCTGTGAAGAATGTTCAAGAACATTGATCATGGGCTGGAATCTTGCAGAACAGCTGGGGCTAGAAGCGGATGCAATCAGGGAGCAGCAGTCGAAGCGGACGCAATCGGGGAGCAGCAGTTGAAGCGGACACAATCAGGGAGCAGTTGAAGCGGATGCAATCGGGGATCAGCAGCTGAAGTGGACGCAAATGGGGAGCAGCAGTTGAAGTGGATCTGATGCAATCGGGGAGCAGCAGCTCTGCACAGAGAGCTGTCTGGCGCCGGATTACTTGCGTAGGCAAACGAGGGGAAGCAGCTGAGCGAGCGAAGCTATGTTACATGTAGCTTCATTTGTGTCTCTCACTTCAGCTACTGCGCTCTAATTGTGTCTGCTGTGAGTCCCACCCCTAACACAGCTCTCTGTACTGAGGTCTTGCGAGCTCTCAACTCCCTGATAGCTTTAGTTTTAGTGTGGACCACGACAATCTCTCTGCAGAGGTCTTGCGAGCTCTCGCCTCCCTCATGGCTTTAGCGTGGACCACAACAATTCAGAGGTCTTGCTTGCGAGCTCTCACCTCCCTCACAGCTTCCGCACGACTCTGATGCTAATTACATTACAGCACTAATTTTTAGTACTGTGTTCAGGCCACAATAAGAGGGTACTAAGGTTGCAGAGTACAAAGGCCTCATGTCACTTGTCTAGTCCCACCCCTGGATGTCCTATGTCTCTCTCTCTCACACACATGGTTTAAATCTTAATGTCAAGGGTTTGGGGTCAGCAGCCTTAGTCACCGAACCAATTTGCAGCAAGAGAGTAGGAGTGTGCAACTCCATGTTCCCTGGCCATTCCCACCGCCAGTATTTGATTGCTTCCAGTATCAAATATGGCAAGGGAAGACCTGGGAGATCTAGTCACGTGCGATGACGTCAGGTAGTCAGATGGTAGACACATGGGGGGCGGTGCCCAACGGTTATATCGCCGCCAATCCAGCCCCGGCATTGTGAACAATGAATGGTATCGATTGTCTGCCTTGCGAACACTCTGACATCCAGCCTTAGGAGAGAGAGAAAAAGACAGGACGTTGATATTCTTCGTTGGGCACCGCCCTTCACCATTTGTCTACCTGATGGCACCGCACGCGACCAGAACTCCCAGGCCTTCCCCAGCCATATTTCATACTGGAAATACTGGCCGTGGGAATGGCCTTGGAACGAGGCTGCAACTCTATAATATGGTTTCTGCTGCCGTCATCTCAGCAGTGTAAGGTGATTAGTGGCGAATGTTTACCATGTACTTAACATGACATTGTACCCCAACAAGCATACTACATATGTACAAGAAGGGCTTCATGTTACAGGTATTTGTTCATGTCGTACACATGTACACTGCTGACATGAAAGCATATTAAGGTTCCGGGAGACCTTGCATAAGTTTGCTCAGGCTCGTACCAATAAGCAACGTTCACAGAATATGAAGTACAAGAGATATACCATTGAATGTGGAGATCAGCAGCATGCACAAGTACTAATAGCTATAGGGCATATACTGCTGCATGGGTGTAGTCATTGTATGGTCCAGTTATGGCCTTTTTTTTTGACGACAAACTTTGTAAATGGAAAAAGCATTTAGTGCACAAATCACACTATCAACACCTACCTTGTTGATATTACTGACGGAGACTGTGGTGAAAGTTTAGGATGGGAGACAAAAGTGGTACAGGTTGAAGTTGGAAGTCAACCAAGTCGTACCATCACCCTTTCAGCATGTACTACTTTACCAATAGCGCCTGCTGTCACTAATTGGCTCATCACAGTAGCAGTACGCACTCTGGACTGAACAGCAGAGAAGAGGTTTGCGTCATAAAACTATTGGCCACAATGAAGTTCAGCACATGCGTACAGGAATTACTGAGGTTACGGCAATTTAATTGCCCTAATTACTTAGTTGGTATCCTGGAACCTTCACTGTTACTGTTTGTCTGTTCACAGGAAATGATGCAATAATGGGTACAGTTACATAATTACTACTGCAATCCCAGGTTGCCACTTCATCAGTAATCATCAAGTAGCTTCGCTCGCTTCACTCTCTCAGCTACTTTCCCCTTGTTCGCCTACGTGAGTAATCCGGCGCCGGACAGCTCTCTGTGCTGAGCTGCTGCTCCCTGTTTGCATCCGCTTCAGCTGCTACTCCCTGATTGCGTCCGCTTTAGCTGCTGCTCCCCGATTGCATCTGCTTCAACTCCTGCTCCCCGATTGCATCCGCTTCAACTGCTCCTCGATTGCGTCCGCTTCAACTGCTGCTCCCCGATTGCATGCATCTGCTTGTAGCCCCAGCTGGATTCCAGCCCACGCTGGGCCCAATGTTCTCGAACATTCTTAGCAGAGTTCGAGGTTCAGTAAATTGAAGTACGAAGGTTGCATGTCACTAGTCTAATCCCGCCCCACGAACATCCCACTTCCATCATGCACAGACAGACACACACCCATGCACACATTAAAATCTTAATGTATTGATACTGAGGTGATGTCATGAGTCTATGTATGGACAGCAATTGCATGTAACAATAGTAGAGAGGGGAGGAAATTTCTTGCTGGATAAGTCACGCTTGCTCCCTTTGCAGGAGAACAAATACCATAGGACAGACACCAGAGAAGTATCTCGTAAACAAGGCCTGGAGGAGAGTAACGAAAGGGATCCAGCAAAAGAGGAAGCATGTGTGCTCAGGGCTGAAGGCAATGCTGCACTGAAGGCTGGCAGGATTGACAGCGCTGTTGAGTTTTATTCACGAGGCCTCGAAAAGTATCCTAATGACCATGTCCTCTACAGCAACAGATCAGCAGCTTATCTGATGTCAAAAAGGTTTCAGGCTGCTCTCACGGATGCCCAGAAATGTACTGAGCTGGAACCCGACTGGTGCAAGGTATTGATGTGATCCTTCTGTATGAGCTGTGCAGTGTGTACTAATTACAATACCATAGCTGTGCATTATTAAGCACAGCTTGCTTATAAGCACTCGTTCCCTGTTAGGCGCCGGTTCAACTTGGAGCTCCATAACCAGCCATTCTGTGACCTATCACTGTAGGAGGAATTTTTTTACGCATCCCAAAGGCTTTGCTAGTCTAAGATCTGTAGTTCAAAGTTTGCTATACTCTGTGAATCCCACAATGGAGTCGGTATGCCAGCTATGTAATATTAGCATTCCGTTCTTTATTTCCCATATGCAGGGTTATTTTCGTAAGGCACGAGCACTCTACTCCCTCGGCCAGTATTTACAAGCAGAGGAGGAGTTTTTGAAGGCCTTGAAGTGTGAACCAGGAAATGAGGAGCTAGAAAGGTGGCTCATAAAGGCAAGGGATGCAAAATGTGAGTCTTCTATAATGGGGAACCTTGAGCTTGGGGCAGCTCCACACTTACAGTGAAGCATATGCATTTTGTGTATGGATGGTGCCAGTGGTATGTAGCCTCCTTAATAAAGTGTGGTAGTGCTCCATATTGACTATTAGTACTGTTGTAATTGTATTCATGTCTGTACAATTTCCTGTTTCCTGTTTATTTATGTAGTCAGACTTTCCAGTTGTCAGTCAGTATGTACCGTAGAGGCTGGTTAATAGGCGCATGCGCTTATCGCATGCAGCAGCAAGAAAGTATGCGCTTATTATGAGTATACGCTTATTAGCGGCAGGGATCCCGATCATGGCAAGCTGACGAAGATGCTGTGAGCGATGTCATCATATCTACAAGGGAGTATGGTCCCGTACTGCATGTCGGTGGCGAGTTTCTTCAACTTACACACGAGGACAGAAACGATGGCTGCGCCGTCCATTTTGCCACAGTGTGTGCCTTGGGCCGGGAACGGACAGCGATGGACGCCGATGGTAGTAGGCTACGTCCCTCGAGTTGTCATGTAAGTGTTCGCTATCCAGCGTAGCTTTGAGAGTGCTCAGTGCTTCTGCACGATCTGTCGTAGTGTCTCGCTAACTCGCGAACACAAATCGACACGTCAGGATTTTTTAGGCGTATGCGCTAATTAATTGATACGTAAGGACAAGAAGGAAGTATGCGCTTATTTAAAATTATGCGCTTAATAGCTGCATGCGCCTATTAACCGGTCTCTACGGTATTACAATTCTATGAAGTCGTATGTCAATACTCAAGGCGTGCTTGGGGTTACCACAATAAGGCATGGAATAATTTGGGGAATTGGTGCATGTTTGAACTAATCCAGAACTGTGCACCTCTTTACTGATTTTTGTTCTGTTTCAGCAAAACTGGATTCCCCGTCTTCAGAGCAGTAACATTTCTATGTGCATTGTAGTATAGATGAACGTTACTTGCATACTATTTCCAGGTGTTCTTGTCTGTTTTATTTCTTGGAGGGCTTTTTCCTTGTGGCATTTACACATACCATGCACTTTTTTTTATCCACAAGGTTTTTTTCCCTGATCCATGACACTACTAGGGCCTATACATGGGCCTCAATAGATAATTATTGTGCTTAGTAACATACTTGATTATGATGTATTTTTTCATGTGTGTTCACTAGACATATTTTGGTTGCTCTGATTTGCTTGGAGTGTGACGTGACCACCACCTGCCATGCATGCACTTCATGGTAGTGACAATAGTATTGCCAAGAGTTGCTATGGCATGCAGAACTTCAAAGGTGTCTTGCATTAACATGAGCATTCTATATTACTACCTCTGGACAGAGACTGTTTTTATGGACCTACTTCTTAAATGGCAATACAGCGATGGGGCTACCATCTTGCAACGAAGACGGTGACAGTGCATACTTTCATCTGTCGGTACCTGAAGACCAACAGTAAAGTTGCTCCTTCCATTTCCTGGGGTGCCATGGAGTGCCCCAGTCTCCACACCAACAATGCGTGGAATGTCCATGCATGCATGATCCGTTATCCTGCTGACCCCGCGTGCAAGATTATGTCATGCAGTTGTTGTCTACTAAGGAGCCTCCTGGTAGTATCTAGATCTACATCCGTGTTGTTGCGAACATAATACCGGAAATCCGACTTCCGGTGAACTTTCGAATTCGGGTAGGCTATAAAAGCGCATCCACTTCTGCTTTTGCTAAGCAGTACTAGTATTGAATGAGATAGAAACTCGATCACTGAATGCAAACATGGCCGCCGAGTAAGTTACCTCGCACGCTGTGTAACTAAGTGCTGTTGCAAAATTAATTATTTAGCAAGAAGTCAGAATTATGGTGGGATGATCGACTGCATGACATTTATGACAATTGTAACCCATTGCTTTACTGCAGGAAGCTTACATCATACCAAGTCAAGACCAGCAGCACCAGTGTTGAAATTGTGCTGGACAGAGCTGGGAAGATCTACACAACAGGATCAGAAGTCACTGGACAAGTTGTGATTACTGCAAGGAGACGAGTCAACTATGACCAGATTATTGTGAGTCTGAAAGGTGAAGGAAGAGTATATCCTACCCATTGTCGAAAGCTGTTGTCGTATGCAAGTAGACGGAAGTATGCTGGTCACCACCATGGCGAAACATACTGTGCAAAATCTGCAGTTTTGCTTGACAACACCGATCAATTGACAGAGCAGACTTTACCTGCAGGGGAGCACAGATTCCCTTTCCATTTTAGGCTAACAGGCTCCAGACTGCCCACTTCCTTCAAAAGTCCACTCGGCTACATCAGTTACTATATTGGTACTAAGGTTGTCCGGAGCTCACCCAAGAGAGATATCATAGCATCAGTCGAAATCCCATTTGTTGAAACTGTCGACATAAACATTGACCAGCTTTTGAAACCAGTTTGTGAGGAGAATAAGAAGACTGTTCACAGTCTCCTTGGTGACACCTCTCCCATTACACTTCGCGTCCAATTGGATCGCTCGGGCTTCTGCATTGGAGAGATAATCAAATTACAAGCAGATGTGCAGAATGGTTCTGGACGTGATATTACATTGCAAGCTGAACTCATTCGCAACAGCCAGATTGCTGCTGCAGACCATCAAGCCGACTGCACCTCCAAAGTACTTACTACTGTGAGTGGACCTCGTGTTGCTCCAGGAGGCCTTTTTCAGTGGAGTTCAGATTCCCTTGTGGTTCCTCCCACAGAGCCTACCATTGCCACATGCAGCTACATAAGTGTGAACTATGTTTTGAAAGTCTCCGTGAAAATTCCTCAATCAAGAAACTGTACTATCACAATACCAGTAACCATTGGAAATGTACCACTTGCTGGACAGTAACATTATATTATTATGATTGCAGCAGTGCAACATCAGTTCTCCAAGATTTTACCTTATAAGGACTAATTATGATGTTTGCTGTACATGCATGTATGACCATGATGATTACAAAATGAGGACGTTATCAGATGTTCATTGACCATTACGCTTCTGAGCCCATTCAATTGTAAAAGAGGGGCCTCTGGGTAGACAGCTAGATTGCTGACAATGTAGCTATACATTTTGACTTTCCTACTGGAATCGACAAACACTAGGCCAACAGCCTTCTAGCCTTAGAAGCAACAGCTAGACGGGATCTGTTGGATCCAAGAAAGATCAGTGGCTAACTCAATCAACAGCCTGTATAGCTAGGTGTTCCGTTTAGGAAAAATGGGTGAGGTAGCAACGTACAGCCCCCATTGACCTACCAGAAAATAGCATAGCCTTGAATTTTGCCTCATTGTAGTAGCCGCTTAGTGAAGCTCCACATAGCAACATCATCTTGTAATGCAGCTAGTATCTATACAGTTGTCCTGGAATGGGCAGGTCAGCATAGGAGGATGTCATCAGCAAACAAGTTTTAAAGATCCACTAGAAATACCTGCATTGGAGATGTCATTGATATGCACAAACCAAGATACAAAGAGGTCCCATGCAGGACAGAGCGCCTAGCGGCGGCCAGGGGGACTCCTGATATTGGCTGTGAGGAAGTCCCAATAGGAATTAGCACCATGTACAGTCTGTATTCTGCAAGTAGCTATAGCTATGGTATACCTTTTAGCTATATATGGTATACCATGAGTTTGGCAATAGTAGTGGTAGCTGTTGATGTGGTACAGAGTTGAAGGCATCAATTGGTGGTAAAGTCAACAAAATAATTATTATAACTTGTGTAGCGAAAGTTGATTAATAGTGAGGTAATGCATGTTGAACCATCTACTAGGACCATATTTGTACATGTGAGCTTTAGAGTGGTTTTGGTTTGTGCTTCACAGTTATGCATTACGCTTGCTGTATCCACTCGGTTCCGTCATCATATCTGTCATGTGTTCATTTAGCTGAATACTCGTGTTGTGCCTGTCACCTGTGATATCATCGTGCTGGTGGAGACGTGGTTTTACCATGGGTTTTGTACTTCCTGTTTGTGTTTGTATGCAGCCGCTTGCTGCCTTGTATTCATGCCTTTATATATTCACCGATAAGATATTCCGAGCTCACTGTGAGAGTTAACCCCATCGCACCGCCGCAACAACACAGCGCTCCGGCAAGCTGCGCGCCGAGCTGTTACACTAGTAGCTAGCTAGTTGATTTCCCTGACAAAAAGTGGAATTGATTCTGCGCATGCATTGGAGGGCAATTACACTCCAAGTGGGTATAATAGCAGCTCTGATCTGTCATGTATAGCTTTCCAGCATTTCTTGATGGCCGGGCAATAGTAGTATTGGTGTATACTGAAAAGTGTACTGTAACAACTAGAGGTGTTCATAGAACACATACCCCGCGCTGAACGTCAGGCCAGGATGCATGCAGTGCAGCTACAATCGACGTGACATCTCTGCCGATGCGCAACGGCGAATAGGGCTGCTATCGCATATACTGTGTTCGTGTATGGCCATATCCAAGGTGTGCTTACCGTATATACTATATTGTGAAGCTGGAGAGGTGGGGCCAATTGTTACGAATGATAGGAAATACCGAAATAGCTGGAAAAAACGTACAATGCCGGACAGACGACAGACACCAAAACCGATTGCTTAACCCCGCTTCGCGCATGCGCGCGCGGGGTAATGATTGCTATAGTAAGGGCAGCTTGACGGTTTGCAATAATGAATTGAAGAGCGTGGTTAGAACAGGCCTAGGGGTACTATCACTGGTATTTTGGCTATAATGAACATCTCGGCTAGATGCCTTCTTAAGTTTACAAGGAGATCATGGAGCATGGGAGCATAGAGCTGGATCCAATTCCGCCTTCATTTCCTGCATGATCGAACCTGAGATACTAGATCTAGAGTGGCATGCGCATTTGAAGCAGCTAGCTAGACTGAATGATTGAACATCTGCCTTCTCATTTCCCTCATGGTTAATGACTGGAATGTTGCCTTAGCAGTCACAGATATGTCGATCTCCAAGTATTCCCAGCTGGGAATACTTATGATGACACTTCTCCACTTGATTGAAAGTTCAATATATACCTCCCATTATGGAGAGTGGGCGGACAGCAGACCATTGCTGACAGCTTATAATTACTCGAGTGTAGCTGTAAGTGTAATTATTGAACCTCGTACCCAGGCCCATGCATGAAAAACCACAGGGTAGATTTTTGGGTAGATGAATCACATTCACCATTATGCCAACCTCTATAAGAGTCACCTCATGCAGGTAGCTGTTTGCCAAGACTTTCCACTTACTACAATGTAGCCATTACCATGACATGTACCTGCCTTTGAATGTATCCAGTAACAAAATAGATTACATTATAATTATGTTGAGTCAGTACATAGCTACTAGAAACCTCCCAATTGTGACCAGGCCCAGTAATCCATTATATTTTGCGCATGGGCCTGAGTATGAGGTTAAGGTAATCCCCCCCCCCCCCCCCCCCCCCCCCCCATAACTGGATGAAACCCCTACTTGTACACAATTCAGTTCATGACCGTAAGCATTTCAAGTTTCTCATTGCACAATGAAATTACACATTGCACCATTAATGTCCTGGACCAGCAAGTGGTACATTTCCAATGATTACAGGTATTGCAACAGCACAGTTTGCTGCGGGAGGTATGACCACGGAAACTTTCAAAATATAGGAAAGACTTATGTAGGTACATGAGTCAATGGTAGGCTCTGTGGGAGGCACTACGAGGGAATCCGATCTCCATTGGCACGAGTCTCTTGGCGCAACTTGTGGCCCATTCACAGTTGTGAGCACTTTGGAGGTGGAGTCGGGATGATGATCTGCCGCAGCAAACTGGATCTTCTGACTGAGTTTGGCTTGCAATGTAACATTGCGTCCAGAACCATTCTGTACATCTGCATGTATTATGATTCTCTCTCCAAGGCAGAAGCCCCAGCGATCCAATTGGACGTGAAGTTTAATGAAACCGGTGTCACCAAGGAGGCTGTGAACAGTCTTCTGACTCTCCTCACAAACTGGTTTCAACAGCTGGTCGCAGTTTATGTCAATAGTTTCAACAAACGGGATTTCCACTGATGCTACGATATCTCTCTTGGGTGAGCTCCGGACAACCTTAGCACCAACATAGTAACTGATATAGCCGAGTGAACCTTTGAAGGAAGTGGGCAGTCTGGAGCCTGTTAGCCTAAAACAGAAGGGAAATCTGTGCTCCCCTGCAGGTAAAGTCTGCTCTGTTGACTGATCATTGTTGTCAAGTAAAATTTTTGATTTTGCACTATACACTTCACCTTGGTGGTACCCAGCATAGTGGTGTCTTCCCCCATGCAGCAGTAACTTTCCGTACTGGCTGGGATATACTCTTCCTTCACCTTTCAGACTCACGAAAATCTGGTCGTAGTGCAGCAGTTTGCTTGTAGTGATCACAACTTGTCCTGTGACTTCTGATCTTGTGGTGAAGGTCTTCCCAACACTGTCCAGCACAATGTCAATACTAGTGCTTCGGGTCTTGAGTTGGTATGAAGTGAGGTTGCTGCAGTAAAACAATGGGTTAATGCCGTTTAATAACTTACAGTAGTCATCCTACCCAGCGAAACAAATTCTAGCATGGCGTGTCAATTGCTTGTTTAAATGTTTTCCATGTGAACTTAGCTACAAAGTTATTCGCACTTACAATTTTAAATTACCCCTATACAAAAAATATTACAAATAGAGACAAAGTGAATGAGTTGCTATAACAAAAGCTGACAAGATGAGCAAAATGCAAATTGTTACAACAAAAAGGTGACAAAGTGCATGAACAAAAAACTGGCAGACGAAATTTAAACAGAAGGGAAATTAACACAGATCGATTAAGTGGCTAGGCCTGATGTTCAAGGATCACCTGGAAAACATGCATGGAACAGCTATGTACGTATCACTATAAATATGCCAAGAAGTCATAGCATGGCGTGAAGTTTCTAAACAATTGCAACTTACTGAGTGGCCATGCTTGAATAGGTTGAACCTGTTTCTGCACCATTCAATGCTGCTGAACTCTTCTTCTGAATGCAACAGAACGTTTTCAAATGGGTGGTGATTTTGTAGTGCTGCATGCACATGTTCACACTACATTGTTTATCCGGGCAGTTCAGTTATTTCATGTTTCTGAATCCAATCAAGTGTTTGCACAGCCAGAATCTCTATGCAAACTTCTCAATGGATACATAATTATAGTGATTCAATTTGTCACACATGCAAGCAAACTTTCTATGGTTGTATGGTGGTGAGCAACAATAGTTATGCAAGCATTATATTGCCAGTGTTTAACCTAGAATACCTATTATTAGATGCGATTTCCATGAAATACACCCCCCCCCCCCCCCCCCCCCCCCCCACCCCCCCCACCCCCCCCCCCCCCCCCACCCCCCCCACCCCCCCCCCCCCCCCACCCCTCGCTTAGGCTCAATGTCTTATTCAAGTGAGTAAATCTAAGGGGCTTGCAACTACAGTTAATACCTGTGCACAAGACAATAATACTTCCTACCTCTATATTGGCAAATTTTTTTCTTTAGGAAAATTTTTCCCAGATGGGCAGGATTAGCAGGAAGCAATTAATGCTTGTTTAGAGCCTCTCCTGGGAAGGGAAACCAGAAACCTGGAGAAAACCCTTCCTAGGTGCAACTGGTGGGACTCGAACCTGTGGCCTCACACAGTTGAGTGTTTTAACCATTCATTCAATTCAACGTTGATCTACGGTAAATAATTTTGTACTGCTTCAGAGACTACCTGAATACTGTACACACATACAAAGCAGGAACCTTAGGTCGAATGCAATATAGTTATTTTTGCTATTTGAAGTGTGTAAGGGTTTGATTGATTTTGATACATCATGAAACCCTTCTCGGACACTTGTGTAGAAGACCTGTGAATTTATGCTTGTGCAGAAACCATATAATCACAGAGTCGGTAGACTCTGTATGTAGGGATACGACGTACACGCAATACATGCTAATACAGAAGAATCTCTCCAAATCTCAGAAACGGTACACTTATAAGCCTTTATAACCACATACCGTTCATCTTCGAGTGTTTTCATGACCAACAAGACACCTCGCATCGCGAAAAACCGTCGCGAAAGTACCACACCAGGCACTCGCAAAACGGGCAAATTGTTCAAGTTTCTTTCTTCTTCTTCTTCTTTCTTCTTCAGACGGGCTAGCTCAACGTTGCCTCAATCTCTCATGATGGTTATCGCACGAAACAGCAGCATTTTACACCGAGCAGTGCACCTGCCCATCGCTTTTTCGCAACTTCCAAGTCTTCACCAGGCGGCTGCAGCTGCCCACTCAATAACTATGGCTTCTTTAGTCACGCCATTTTCTCGTTTGTACGCATGCGCGATCACTTAGCAACGATACGTAATTATTACTCGAGATCGCTGAATTAGAAGTGCCTTGCTGGTGTCAATCGAGTCGAACGAGGTACTTCATAAAACTGAGGTAAATTCTAAACTCTGTGCGTATATGTTACTTACCTACGGTGTTCTGTGAGAGGGGCGAATGCCTATCTAAAGACTCAATAATGTCGCTACCACTTGCTACTATCTGGTATAATTATGGTCTTCAGACCGAGCGCTGGTTTAGTATCCATCCAGAAAAGGGTTGACTTGAGATGCTTGCTTGGGTCTGATTCTTCAGCCGACGCTGGCAGTGTAATACTTATACTAAAGCAAGGGCCTGTGAGGACACTGACTTCTGCTCTGTGATGGCAAATTTCAGCTCAAACATGCGCCTGCTGCCAAAACAATTTACATAAACAAGTAATAAAAAACATTTGAAAATGTAACAGGATGTAGGGATACCAGAACGGCAAAAAGTAAGGAAACAAGGTAGGGATGATCGCACAAAACAGTGAAGTATACAATCCCCCTACATATCTTTTTTCATTATACATGTATATGGAACAAGATCTCTGTAGGGGGGTTGTATACTTCACTGTTTTGTGCGATCATCCCTACCTTGTTTCCTTACTTTTTGCCGTTCTGGTATCCCTACATCCTGTTACATTTTCAAATGTTTTTTTATTACCTGTAATATTATGAGACTTGCACACTCTTGTTGTATAAACTCTTAGGTGAAAAATGCTAGCAATGATATGAGCAGCCAAAAACCTCACCTGCAGGAGCGAGTTTGTTCACTTGGCATCATGAAGTTACAGGATATTATTATGCAATAGATGCAGGTGTTGAGCTCTCTGTTAGTGTGTTTGCTGCTCAAGCAAAAGCTGCCACTTGCTACTGAGGTGAAGGCAGTTGACATCAGCGTTCAATCAGCTAAATTAGTGCAGGCTTCTGCATGCACAATGTCATTTATTTGTCATTGTGCAAGCCAATGCAGACGACACCACTGGTGCTCAACAAAGGCCTAGAGGTTGAAGTGAATGAGTTGTCGCCAAGCAACATGAGTAAGCACAGCCATGCACAGCAAATGTCAACACTGTTGGGAATCATGACCAAAATCATGCAAAACTTAAAATGGTCCATTGTTCACTTTAGTGCTGTCCGGCAGAAACTTGTAATGATGACGGTGAAGCCAGACTAGAGGGAATTGCAAGCTGGAACCGTGCATGATTACTTGGGATAGACAGCTTGCACAATCATTGCCTCAGCACATTAGCTGCTGAGCAGCTAATGTGATAAGTCTTGGTCTGATGTTGGCATTTTAGAAGTTCAAAGGGGATGTCTACCCGATTTCATGCTGGAAACATAGTCCTTTTCAAGTGGACTAACAACCTAAACTTTCAAGTTTACACTACAAATAGACTAGATGTAGTTAACATTAGCTCCATCATCATAAACATTAATTTCGGGTGGAGACTTGAGTGCATGTCACTATATGGTCTCAGGCCCTCAGGGTCTTGTGGTGGGCAACCAAGGAAGAGAGGCAATCATTCATCTAGGGGAGCTCAGCTGGTACAGAAAGTGATTCAGGTATAGTGATTCAGGTATAGTGCTGGAGGCCTACACAATGCACCACTGTTGGGGCATCACCTGTCAGTGCATGGCGACCACAGCAGCAGATTGTCTAATAATAAATTCTTTTTCCCAGGCCCCACCCATGCAGCTTTCCGTCACTTGCTTGCAGTATACAGTTTCTTACGGCAAGCGATGAATAGCTGGGCAGGGGCCTCGGTACGAGGCTATCTGATAATAGAAAGGATCATCTGCGGATGTGAATCATTAGTGGAGAAATACTTGCTGCATGATGTCTCCTACATCAGAGCATCAGTGTTCATGGCAAATGTTCAACCACTTATACTTATATACAGCGGAGGATTAGGAGGAATGGGTGCATGCAGTACATATGGAGCTAATTTTGACAGTAGCCCTGCTAGTCAGCCCAGCAGATATCCAATGGGGGATCTGATGATGGTGGAACATTATTACACAATCTGGTAGTCCATCAATGGTTGAATAAGCTACTGCTTGTCAACTCTGTCATTCCACCATGCTGTCCATATAACTGAAAGAACAAAGTAGCAGAGGAGAAGGATTGAAAGAGTAGAGCAGCATGCAGTGTGCACATGCAAACATGGGACTGAGGGTGCCTCCCCACCCACCCCCCCCCCCCCCCCCCCCCCCCCGGTAGTTTACTTCATAAGTAATGACAGGGGTCTAATTCTTTTCTGGAAGAACTTAATAGACTACTTTGTAGCTAGATAGCTACAACACAAATCAAGGCCTCAAACTTGAAACTTAGCTATGCAGAACTAGGATCACCCACTATATGCACCCGTAGAAAGTTTGCATGTGAAACCAATTGAACTGCATGGAAATGAGCCTGACTTCCTTTGCAATGCAAACAATGTAGTACAAAGACATGCAAAACTATCATACCTATATATGCCGAACAATAGCATGAACATGAGCAGCTCCACGCACCAGGAAATAGCGTAGCAAACTGAACCGGAATCCGATTTGGAAAGCATTGTAGCGACAACAATATCACCACAAATCCATTTCGATTGACCTCTCGAGTCAGTAATTAAAGCATGTGCACTTCTGCTTTTGCTCAGAGGTCTCTATAATTTATGTAGCTAGTTACCTGTGTATTATAGGTATTTGAGTTTTTTTCTACTAGCTAGCATTGTGGCTATGCACAAACTTAAGGATAGAAAGGCTAACCAAGACAATATAATGCAAGGGACGGGCACTGAAACACGAAAATAGTTACACTGAACTAAAAGTAAAACACAAAAATAATGCTTTACAGCAAACTTGAATGAATTGGACGACGAAAGACATACAACAGAATCTTCCATAAGGAGGAAGCAGATGCAAAAAAGGAATAGAAAGAGGATGAGAGTGATGCAGGTGAGGGATAGGGTGGGGATATGAGGAGAAATGGGATGATGAGGGAATAATTCAGTCATTCCAAAGAATTTGCCTGCAGAGGCCTTCTGCAACCTCCGTCTTGTATAATTGTCCGAGTGAAAATTCAACGTTACCCCTTGTTTTACTGCAGGAAGCTTACTTCATACATACCTAGTCAAGATCCGCAGCACCAGTGTTGAGATTGTGCTGGACAGAGCTGGGAACCCAGCCATTACGAAAGACAGACCGAAGTATTTTGGTCAAGTTCCATGGTGAAGTATACTGTGCGAAATGTAATAGTGCTGATCGACTAGCAAAGCAGACTTTACCTAACCCTTCCATTTTAAGTTAAACAGGCTACAGACCACCTTTGTTGGTGCTAAGGATGCCCAGAGTTCATCCATTGCAATTGCAAGAGAGATATCGTACATCAGTCAAAATCCCGTTTGTTGAAACACTTGAAATAAACACAGTAATCAGCTGCAGTTTAAGACAGCCTAGATAGCTAGCGCTATGTAGCTAGATTGGAATGGGTGCTGAGGCCTCAGTTGTTTTGCTCTGACATGTAGCTATAGCTAATTAATAGCCTATAATATACTGTTTACAGCCTCCTCGGTGACTCTTGGACACAATTCCTCAATTACATTTCACATCCACTTGGATCGCTCGGGCTTCTGCATTGGAGAGAGAATCACATGCAATACAAGCAGATGTGCAGAATGGCTCTGGATGTGATATTACATTTGGAAGAGCCAGTTGCTGCTGCAGACCAGCAAGTCGACCTCAGAAGTGCTTTCAACTGTGAAGTTGCATCAGGAGACTCTTTCCAGTGGAGCTCTGTGGTTCCTCCCACAGAACCTGCATGGCACATGGTTCAATGCACAGTAATCAGATGTAGATTCACTTGATTCTGCAAATGAATTGAGTTTCCTCTCCTCCTCACCAGTAACACCCTCCCATGTTAAGTTTTGTTTAAGTGATAAAAGGAGATTTCCTCGGGGTATGTATGTGGGACGGTGACGTAACCACAATTGCGCAATACACGGCGAAGTACAAAGTGCAAGTATTCACACTTTATTACCCTGAATGTCCTTTTTAGCAGCAAACTTCTTGATATGAAAGTTTCTGTAGTCAGTCATTCCTCAGTCAAGAAATTGTACTGTCACAATACCAGTAACCATATAGGAAATGTACCAGTAATATTATGTGTATTTGTGCCTTGCTAATGTTCATGGATTGAACTGTTTATCTATTTTGAATTTGGTACTTCAGTCACAATTATGAATATTGCTACTTACTGGGCTCATCTCACATGCATTATTTTTCACACTATACAGATCGTTATATGGTCTATATACTAGCTGAACCACTCAGCCACGCTATCATAGGCCACAAGTAAATTAATATTATTGTATAATACATCCCTATGCTACTCCTCATAATTAGTGCAGCATTTCTGGATATCACTATAGCAGCAATACTCAGGTTATTATTGCAGTTCGAAGTTGGGAGTCACTTGTCAGCTAGGCACAATGACTGCAGGCCTGATTAAGATCTGGTATATGAACATCCATGTGTCACTATACAATAAAGATGTTAGCTTAGCTATACAATCAGTGAACCTGTATGCGTCACTGCATTAAACATGATAGTTTAGCAATACAATCTGATGTATGGACGTACATGCGTCACTGCAATAAAGATGTTAGCCTAGTTTAGCTATATATGAACCTGCATGCGTCACTGCAGTAAAGATGTTAGTTGAGCTATACAATAACGTGCATGCATCACTGCATGCAATAAAGAAGTTAGCTTAGCTATACAATAGCTATGAACATGGATGCGTCACTGCAATAAAAATGTTAGTTTTAAAACAATGACTGCATGTTGATATGCCATGCCATGAGATGATACTCAGAAGGGTAGGTTCCAACAACCATCTATGGTGCAATACAGATATGGTAGCTAGCTACACCAACAGCTGACATTGAGGGCTGTGAATTTTATAGACCAACGTGAGTGAATTGACTAAGATCTGCTTTGTTGTCATGTGAACTATGCATGGTTCCAGTGAACTGTAGTAAGTAAACTTCTCAGACCGTGCATGTAGCGACTTCAAATCTGTTACCCATGCTGCACCTACATTAATTAGTACATGTATGTGGGCAAGCCTGATTGAGTGCATAGGAAACCATTCCATGTACACAGAGCTCTGAAAATGCACTTTTTGTGAACCAGTGGGTGAAATTCCAACCTGGAACTATTATCCACAGTCCCATGTGTTTGCATGTGCACACTGCCCCTCTGCTCTCTCATTCCTTCTCCATTTTCTTCTTTATGTGGACGGATCCATTGTGGAATGGCAGAAGCATGCACAGTTGCTTATACAGTATATTATGGTTAGTTATATATTATACCTCTCCTTCAACTAGCCATGTCCAATAAGCTCTCAATCTCTCACTCCACTTTCTTAAGGCTTGACCATGCATACATAGCTACACCTGAGCTATTCTGAGTGAAGTGGCTAAACTAAAGCATCCAGCCTGTTAGCTACTGTGGACTTGCCACTCCACCATTTGTTTGTGTAGCAAATTGAACCAGAGATGAGACCTGCATGAACTTAAGTTCATTGATGCAGATATCAAAAGTATATATCGTAAGGTAGGGCGGGGTAATTCGGGCCACGGGGTAATTCGGGCCACTTCAACATTGCAACAGGAAAGAAGCATCCATTGGATTCTTGCTTCTAGTGAGTTGTAGGCAGGTTGAGTCCCTGGATATACATGGCCTGAAGTTTGCCTAAAGTCTGTCCGTTTTTAGTTACCGTTGACCTGAAGTTGAAGTGGCCCGAATTACCCAGTGCATGGCCCGAATTACCCCGCCCTACCTTAGCAAAAACGTGCAGAACTAGGATCACGCACTATGGACCAATAGAAAGTCATGTGAGACCAAATCAAATGAGCTTGACTTCTCCGTCGAATAGAAAGTTACGTAAAACAGTATAAAATACCATGAGTCATTCATGGGATCTATTTACGTGACCATTCCCTTGAGTGACTCATGGGATCGATTTACGTCAATCACCCCTTGAGTGACTCATGGGATCGAATTCCGTCAGCGCGTTTGACGTAAAATGCTCCGATAATAACTCAACGCGTAGTATTTATGTGGGATCGATTTACGTAAATGGTTATTGGTCCGGCATACGGTTGATGATGTGTGGTCCAGATGTCCTGCTGATACAAATGCAGTTGAGAGAAAAAACAGGGACTCGAAGGACTGCATCCCAGTGTCCATTCAACAAGCAATCATAAACTTGTATAAACTAGACAAGTCATACGTTGCTAAATATCTTGCAGCTGCCAGTGGTAGTGTGATTTCATACAACAGCAGGTCTACTTCTGCAAAGGTCTCAGCCGCTGAATCACGAAAGAAGCAAAGACAGAAATCTACCCTAAGTGATAAGCAGGCACTACATGGTCCTCCTGATAAGCAATGTCATTTCAAGGCTGGCCAAAAACGGTAAGATGTTAATTATGCCTGATATACCAGCATTCACTGTGTGTTTGTGTGTTCCACTTATACTGATCATAACAAAACTTCAATCGAACAGCAAATCCACTGATGCTGGAGCCACGCAGAAGACAAAGAAGAGACAGCCAGTAACCTTGTCCTCCGATGAAGAGTTCATGGACACTACTCAACCTTCTTCCAGCAGCAAAGATACAAGGTGAAACGTGTGTTCATAGTTTTATCAAACCTATAGGTTAATAGACTAATTTAGTCTACCTTTGTTATCTGCAGTGTGGTGTACAAGCCTCCAAACATGGAATATCTGGGGAGACATCGAAAAATGAAGTTTTTAATTAAAGATACTGGAAGAACACAACTCTTCAACGGCCAAATAACTACTTACGATGGACTGACGGGGAAGTATGGTGTGTATTTCCCATGTGATGGGAAAACTGTTTACATTTACCTCGACAATAAGGACGTCATATTTTGCTAAACAACTGTCTTATGTTTACAATGCATGCAACACAACTCCACTTTCCTCATCATATTTTACAAGTTGCACATTGCAAAAAAAGTTATGTTAAAATGACCTCTATGAGAGGTTACTCCAGTTTCAGTGAGCACACACTACAGGCTGGAGAGTATATAGCTAAATGATGCTTTTTATGTCTCCTGCTACAGGTTAATTGAACTGGTATATACTATGAAGAGAATTTCAAACCATAATTACCAACCATCATCCTCCTTCACCATTCCATCAAACTTCAAAGAGCATCCACCTGCTGGATATTATCTGGTTCAGAACCGAATAATAGCTAGCAGATGGATGCTGTTTCAAGCTTGATGGAATTGCGAGGGGGGATGATGGATTCCATTAAGCTTGAAAGAGCATCCACCTGCTGGCTATTATCCGGTTCAGAACCGAATAATTAGCTAACAGATGGATGCTCTTGAACCTTGAAGGGGTGACCATTTCAACTAAGCTGTAAGAGAGTTGACTGAAACTGGAGTAACCATTCAGGGGTTGTTTCAACTAAATATTTTTTGTACTGTGATTTTATTTATTATCCGACAGACATGTTATAACCTGATTGCTTTGATTGCCATAATAATGTTATGTCATTGGCAATTGTGGTGCATAGCTCATCTTTTGTAACATTCCCAGACTGAAGGCGCTGGCTGGGAACGATGTGGGTGGCTCTCCCTTAGTTAGCTAGTGCAGTACTAAAATTTCATCACAACATGAATAAATAAGGCAGGTACAAAATGGCAAACAGAACATAGCTACGTATACATATATCCTCCTCCCTCTTCAAGCCTCATGATCCAGTAAGCAGAAGTAATAATATAAGATGTAATATCCCGGGTTTTGACCCTGCAATTCCTATTATATTAATGTCTATGATATTCATAGGCTAACAGGGCCAAGCATTCTATTGATATTCATAAGCTAATAGGGCCAGCAAGCGTATAATCATTCTATTGATATTCATAGCCATAACGTCAAACTCAACAGAAGGCGGGGCTGACCTACAGCGAGGCGATATAGCTAATGAGATTCATAGTCATAAAGACGAGAATAGTAGGAATTTACTCGCAAACGAAATTTACGTAAATCGATCCCACATAAATACTTCGCGTTCAGTTATCATGGGAGCATTTTACGTCCAATTCAACAGAAGGCGGGGCTGACCCTACAGCGATGCGATATAATGAGATTCATTGTCATAAAGAAGGGAATAGTTGGAATTTACTCGCAAACGAAATTTACGTAAATCGATCCCACATCGGAGCATTTTACGTCAAACGCGCTGACGGAATTCGATCCCATGAGTCACTCAAGGGGTGATTGACGTAAATCGATCCCATGAGTCACTCAAGGGAATGGTCACGTAAATCGATCCCATGAATGACTCATGGTATTTTATACTGTTTTACGTAACCGGAAAACCATTGTGCATTGCGGCTGACCTTTCGAGTCGATATATAAGCGTGCCAACTTCTTCTTTTACTCAGTTTAATGCTATAGCAGTATCGAATGGTACAGGAGCCGCAGTTGAATGCAAGCATGGCCACCGAGTAAGTTATCTAGAAAATTGGTACGTAGAGTGCTGTTTTATCATAGATAATACTATGGTTTTATGCTAAACCAGAAGCGCGAACCGTCTGCACTGAGGGCTGCTGAATGCTAGTCTGGGTCTTTCGAGGTCTCTGGATGTAGCTACATGCATGTGCAGTAATTTTGCATAATTGTAAACTGTACGGCTGATTTTAATCTATTGTCTTTAATTTACTGCAGGAAGCTTACTTCATACCAAGTCAAGACCAGCAGCACCAGTGTTGAGATTGTGCTGGACAGAGCTGGGAAGATCTACACAACAGGATCAGAAGTCACAGGACAAGTTGTGATTACTGCAAACGAACGAGTGAACTACGACCAGATAATTGTGAGTCTGAAAGGTGAAGGAAGAGTGTATCCCAGCCATTATGGAAAGATACTGTCCTATATAAGAAGACCGAAGTATGCTGGTCACCACCATGGCGAAGTATACTGTGCGAAATCAAAAGTTCTGATCAACAACACTCGACTAACAAAGCAGACCTTACCTGCAGGGGAGCACAGATTTCCCTTCTGTTTTAGGCTAACAGGCTCCAGACTGCCCACTTCCTTCAAGGGTCCACTTGGCTACATCAGTTACTTCATTGGTGCTAAGGTTGTCCGTACGAGCTCATCCGAGAGAGATATTGTAGCATCTGTTGAAATCCCATTTGTTGAAACTGTTGACATAAACTGTGATGAGCTGTTGAAACCAGTTTGTGAGGACAATAAGAAGACTGTTCATAGCCTCCTTGGTGACTCCTCTCCCATTACACTTCGTGTACAATTGGATCGCTCGGGCTTCTGCATTGGAGAGAGAATCAAGTTGGAAGCAGATGTGCAGAATGGTTCTGGACGTGATATTACATTGCAAGCCAAACTCATTCGGAAGAGCCAGTGTGCTGTTGCAGACCATCAAGCCGACTCCACCTCGGAAGTGCTTTCAACTGTGAGTGGACCTCGTGTTGCTCCAGGAGGCTTTTGCCAGTGGAAATCGGATTCCCTTGTGGTTCCTCCCACAGAGCCTACCATTGCCACATGCAGCTACATAGGTGTGAACTATGTTTTGAAAGTCTCTGTGAAAATTCCTCAATCAAGAAACTGTACTATCACAATACCAGTAACCATTGGAAATGTACCACTCGCCGGACGGTGACATTTGTGCCTTGATATCACTTGAATGTATTCATTGTTTGAACAGTATGTTTATATATTTACTTTATAGCTACTTCAGTCCACTTGGCTCATCTCACTCTTTTGCAAGATTGCCTCAGGGCTGAGTTGTGAATACACCTTCTACACCTTATAATTACAATTAATCAGAAACTGGTGGTGTCACGTTATTTTATAGCTAGAAAGCCATGTGCATGTGGTGAATGAAGCTGGCATGCAACGATAATCTAGCTACTATAATATGGCTGTTCGAAGATGATTGTCTGTGCACTAGTACTGCCTGAAACTGTTTGGGACAAAGAGGATTAGACCTGTCATTTGGGAAGACCATATTTGAAGCCGAGAGCTCCAATCAGCCAACAGCGTATAAAGTAATATCAACCAGCTACAGGTGTGTTAGTAGCTAACAGAGAGCAGCAGACATTGCTAACCATGCATGCACAGCTACAGGGAGTATTATAGTACTGGAACTTTTCAGTGTACCCTATAACTGAGCATATGCATGAACAGTGTTCAATTTATCTAACTACATGCAGCAGGAGCCCATAATATGGTTCCTGCTGCATATGATGTTGTTACCAGCAAACGTCACCGAGCTACCATCCAATCCTCTATTTGTGAACTGCTCGGTTGGCGCATTCCCCAGCTTTCCATGTGCACAGCTTTAGCTAGGCACACCTTCATTCTTTCATGTGCACTAAACATTGCTAGCTATGTAGTCAGGCTAATTTGAAGATGTGCTGATGTAATTTACGTAGTGATAAATGATTCGACAACTATATTAATATCACGACCTCATTTCACATGTATTGTATGCAGTCATCTTAATATAGCCTCATTCCCAGGCCTGTGCCAATTTTTGGTTGCTAGCGACGAAAAGCTGTGTGGGAGCCTGGGAGCGAGGCTATTCAAGCATCATGCAAGCTGCAGTGCCTAAACTGTAGGTGTGTCAGTGCCCAAACGACTTTGGCCTTACATGGCACCCATTTCAATAATTGTATACCTATCTAGTATACACCACTTTTCTAGACTGGACAGGCTCCTTAGTAGGCACCATGGCAGACCTGATTAAGATCTGGTATATGAACATGCAAGAGTCACTGCAATAAAAATGTTAGTTTAGCTATACAATAATTATATGAACGTACATGCGTCACTGCAATAGTTTAGCTATACAATCAGATATATAACATGCATGCGTCACTGCAATAAACATGTTAGTTTGTCTACAATGACTGTAGATATGCGTGTAGGTTCCAACAACCATGTATGGGACAATACAAAATACACTAGCTACAGCAACAGTTGCCATGCCATTGAGGGCTGGGAGTTTCCTTGTAGACCAGTTAGCTATACATGCTGGTGGTATGTGCACTTGCACAGCCATTCCTCTCTACTAGTGACTCAGTGTTGGTACTTGCAGGGTGTCATCAGCGTTGACACATTACTGCTAGATATGTCAGCTATTCTGAATCAGAAGTGCAAGTGCATAACTAATACCAAGAGTTCATTGTTATGAACTCTTGCTGATACTTGCAGGGGTAGCCTACTAGAGGATGTAAGGTAGATTTACAACTTGGAAACCCACAGTGACACCATGCACCCACAGAAAGAGTATCCACTTAACCCTTTCACCTGATAATTGGGAACTGTATACAGGAACCCCCTATCAGCCATTATCCATATACACCAGGGTACATGTACTGAACTTTCAGGAAGGAGCAAAAATCAGTTTGCAAACATACAGGTGCTAATAGGAAATGCCTGATATGTTGGCGTACAGGTTCACAGGTTCAATCCAGGCCTTCTCACCCCAGCGTTTGTCACTTGCCCTATGAAAGTGGGTGAAGACCTGGTAAATTTGGAGGAATGGCATATTCCTGGAAAACAGCACATAAATCAGTGACCTTAACCCCTTAAGCTGGCAAAGGCTGCTACTGGAAGAAGGGTGAAAAGCACTTTTCTTGTGAAGCAGTGGGTGAAATTCGAACCTGGAACTATTGGTCCACAGTCACAGGCTGGATGCTTTAGCCACTTCACTCAAAAATAGCTCAGGTGTATGCATGGTCAAGCCTTAGTGGGAGATTGAGAGCTTATAGGGACGTGGCTAGTGTAAGGAGAGGTATACATAATATTATAACGAACCATATAATGTGTAAGCTGCTGCACATGCTTGTCATTAGCTATAAATTCCGTCGTTCAACCATGGCTCCGTCCACATAAAGAAGAAAATGGAGAAGGGCTGAGAGAGCAGAGGGGCAGTGTGCACATGCAAACACATGGGACTGTGGATGCTTTTTTTGCATAGCAAATTGAACTAGAAATGAGACCTAGCTGAGCTCAAGTTCATTGATATCAAAGATGTATTGTAGCACAACATGTGCAGAACTAGGATCACCCACTGGCAGAAAGCTCGCATGTGAGACTGGTTGACCAATTTAAATACCTCGCAGTTACCTTTTCCTCAGATGCAACCTGGTCTTCCCATATTACTACCAACTGTTTGAAAGCTATAGGAGACTTATCGGCATGTTCCTCCGTAAAATCTATCACTATACTACTAAACAACTGCTCCAGAAACTGTATCTGTCTACAGACTAGTACAGTGCATCCCCATGCACCTGCAGTACGCCAGCTCAGTCTGGGATCCCCACCTCAAGAATTTACATTGAAGCTATTGAATGTTTCCGAATGTCAGAAGTTTGGGGGTTTTTTTCTTCTTATGCAAAGCACTGGCTACACAAATAGCATCTGCTAATATAAAGTGCATTAGAGGTTTGTCTCAAAGATTGGAATAGCCGTCACAGTACGTATATGCAGCATTTCTGGATATCACTATAGCAGCAATACTCAGGTTGTTATTGCAGTTCGAAGTTGGGAGTCACTTGTCAGCTAGGCACAATGATTGCAGGCCTGATTAAGATCTGGTGTATAAACATCCATGTATATATGAACCTGTATGCGTCACATGATAGTATAGCTATACAATCTGATATATGAACCTGCATGCATCACTGCAATAAAGATGTTAGTTTAGCTATACATAATATGAACATGAATGCGTCACTGCAATAAAATGTTAGTTTAGCTATACAATAATATATGAACGTACATGCGTCACTGCAATAGTTTAGCTATACAATCAGATATATAACATGCATGCGTCACTGCAATAAACATGTTAGTTTGTCTACAATGACTGTAGATATGCGTGTAGGTTCCAACAACCATGTATGGGACAATACAAAATACACTAGCTACAGCAACAGTTGCCATGACATTGAGGGCTGGGAGTTTCCTTGTAGACCAGTTAGCTATACATGCTGGTGGTATGTGCACTTGCGCAATGTGCAGCCATTCCTCTCTACTATCACTGCTGATGACACAGTGTTGGTACTTGCAGGGTGTCATCAGCGTTGACACATCACTGCTAGAAATGTCAGCTATTCTGAATCAGAAGTGCAAGTGCATAACTAACACCAAGAGTTCATTGAACTCTTGCTAATACTTGCAGGGGTAGCCTACTAGAGGATGTAAGGTAGATTTACAACTTGGAAACCCACAGTGACACCACCCACAGAAAGAGTATCCACTTAACCCTGTCACCTGATAATTGGGAACTGTATACAGGAACCTCCTATCGCCATTATCCATATAATTATGGTATATACATGTACTGTACTTTCAGGAAGGAGCAAAAATCAGTTTGCAAACATACAGGTGCTAATAGGAAATGCCTGATATGTGGGCGTACAGGTTCACAGGTTCAATCCACCCCAGCGTTTGTCACTTGCCCTATGAAAGCGGGAGAAGGCCTGGTAAATTTGGAGGAATGGCATATTCCTGGAAAACAGCACATAAATCAGTGACCTTAACCCCTTAAGCTGGCAAAGGCTGCTACTGGAAGAAGGGTGAAAAGCACTTTTCTTGTGAAGCAGTGGGTGAAATTCGAACCTGAAACTATTGGTCCACAGTCACGGGCTGGATGTTTTAGCCACTTCACTTAAAAATAGCTCAGGTGTATGCATGGTCAAGCCTTAGTGGGAGATTGAGAGCTTATAGGGACATGGCTAGTGTAAGGAGAGGTATACATATAACAAACCATATAATGTATAAGCTGCTGCACATGATTGTCATTAGATATAAATTCCGTTGTTCCACCATGGGTCCGTCCACATAAAGAAGAAAATGGAGAAGGGCTGAGAGAGCAGAGGGGCAGTGTGCACATGCAAACACATGGGACTGTGGATGCTTTTTTGCATAGCAAATTGAACTAGAAATGAGACCTAGCTGAGCTCAAGTTCTTTGATATCAAAGACGTATTGTAGCACAACATGTGCAGAACTAGGATCACCCATAGAAAGCTCGCGTGTGAGACTGGTTGACCCATAGAAAGCTCGCATGTGAGACTGGTTGACCCATAGAAAGCTCGCATGTGAGACTGGTTGCCCTTGTAAAGTGGGACAATGACCTCTTTCTTGACCAACCAACCATATTTGAAGAGTCACTTCATCATCACAATTCTAACTGCAGACCTGTGAAAATACATTATTTTGCTAAAGTCTCATTTTGTATTGGAGATCACACTAGTAATTGTGACAGTATGCTGCTTGCTGTTGTAGCTTGGTACTTTCCACATATATACTTGTAGGCATGTGCTTGGTAAACCAGTCAAGTATGGAATCCATCAATATATGAAGCCCATGGTGTTTTTTGTTTTGTCCCTATCCATCTTCTTGTGGCTCGATGCGCTCACTGTGTCACTGAAGTAGCTGAAAGTGAGTCAGTTTTGCTTGTTGTTCCCCTTGTTGAATAATAACACATTGTATTTCCATATAAATGTGTGACATTGAGTTGTACATCATCCAGGCATGCACTTCATCAAAATTTATGACATGTCCTTTACTAGGCAAAGTAAGAAAAGCTACAATGCATGTCATGCTCATTACAGATGGAATGTCCTTGATCTGCGCAGGGCAAGGACAGCTGACAGACCTAACGTATGTCCTATGTACCAGGATATGTGCCTTGCCAGTTGGCATGTCCTTTATTGTGCAAGCCAAGGACAGCTGACAGACCTAACGTATGTCCTATGTACCAGGATATGTGCCTTACCAGTTGGCATGTCCTTTATTGTGTAAGCCAAGGACAGCTGACAGACCTAACGTATGTCCTGATATGTGCCTTACCAGTTGGCATGTCCTTGACTTGGGTAAGGTAAGGAAAGGCAACGTATCCTACATTGGACATGACACTTGGTGTGTCTGATAGTGGATAGACCACAGTATAGACCAAGGCCGATACATGCAGCACAATACAAGCTGTGAATTTCAGGCACCTTTCCTACACTATCGTTAGTACAGGCATAGATAATAGAGCGTATTATCTATGGTACAGGAAATTCCATTTTTCGCCCAGTGATGAGCAGAACTCTAGGATCACCTACTAGCTACGAACCAAGGTTGGAATATGAGACCAAATCAAACTGGAAATGAGCCTGACTTCCCTTGCTATCATCAAAGAACAACCATGCAAGCAGTATACTCAGCTCTTACTCGAATGAAATGCCAGGATGAACACGAACACGATCGAGCAGCGCCAGCCACCGGAGGCAAAGTGAACCGGAAATCTAAAGAATGCAGTAATATCTAACCGGAAATCCGTTGTGTATTGTGGCTGACCTTCTGAGTCGCTATATAAGCGTGCCCACTTCTTCTTTTACTCAGATGAAGATTTTAATGCTTAGCAACAGGAGCCGGTTGAATGCAAGCATGGCCACCGAGTAAGTTCTCTAGAAAATTATCTCGCATGGTAGAGTGCTAAGCTAGAAGCGAGAACCGTCTGTTGCTGAAATTATGCTAGTCTGTGTCTTTAGAGGTCTCTGGATGTAGCTACATGTATGTGCAGTAATTTGAGATAATTGTAGCTGTACAGCTGATGTTAACCCATGTATTGTCTTACTGCAGGAAGCTTACTTCATACCAAGTCAAGACCAGCAGCACCAGTGTTGAAATTGTGCTGGACAGAGCTGGGAAGATCTACACAAAAGGATCAGAAGTCACTGGACAAGTTGTGATTACTGCAAACGAACGAGAGAACTATGACCAGATTATTGTGAGTCTGAAAGGTGAAGGAAGAGTGTATCCCAGCCATTATGGAAAGATACTGTCCTATGTAAGAAGACCGAAGTATGCTGGTCACCACCATGGCGAAGTATACTGTGCGAAATCAAAAGTTCTGATCAACAACACTCGACTAACAAAGCAGACCTTGCCTGCAGGGGAGCACAGATTTCCCTTCTGTTTTAGGCTAACAGGCTCCAGACTGCCCACTTCCTTCAAGGGTCCACTTGGCTACATCAGTTACTTCATTGGTGCTAAGGTTGTCCGGACGAGCTCATCCGAGAGAGATATTGTAGCATCTGTTGAAATCCCGTTTGTTGAAACTGTCGACATAAACTGTGACGAACTGTTGAAACCAGTTTGTGAGGACAATAAGAAGATTGTTCACAGCCTCCTTGGTGACTCCTCTCCCATTACACTTCGCGTACAATTGGATCGCTCGGGCTTCTGCATTGGAGAGAGAATCAAATTACAAGCAGATGTGCAGAATGGTTCTGGACGTGATATTACATTGCAAGCCAAACTCATTCGGAAGAGCCAGTTTACTGTTGCAGACCATCAAGCCGACTCCACCTCGGTAGTGCTTTCAACTGTGAGTGGACCTCGTGTTGCTCCAGGAGGCTTTTGCCAGTGGAAATCGGATTCTCTTGTGGTTCCTCCCACAGAGCCTACCATTGCCACATGCAGCTACATAAGTGTGAACTATGTTTTGAAAGTCTCTGTGAAAATTCCTCAATCAAGAAACTGTACTATCACAATACCAGTAACCATTGGAAATGTACCACTCGCCGGACGGTGACATTATTTATATTTGTGCCCCAGCTGATATCACTTGAATGTATTCATTGTTTGAACAGTACATACGTATATATTTGCTACTTCAGTCCACTAGCTTGGCTCATCTCACTCTTTTACAAAATTGCCTTATTGCTGAGTTGTGAATATGCCTTCTACACCTTATAAGTATACAATATTAGTAATCAGAAATTGGTGGTGTGTATTTATAGAAGGCCTGGAATGAAGCTAGCAGCACCTGGCATGTAACAATAATCTACTACAAGTAGCTGAGCTCACTTCGCTCGCTCAGCTACTTCCCCCTTGTTCGCCTACCGTGCGTAATCCGGCGCCGGACAGCTCTCTGAAGAGCTGCTTCTCCCCGATTGCGTCCGCTTTGCTTCTCCCCGATTGCGTCCGCTTCAGCTGCTGCTCCCGGGCCCGATTGCGGCATCCGCTTCCACTGCTGCTCCCCGTTTGCCTCCGCCTCCCGTCCAGCTGCTGCTCCCCGATTGCGGTCGTGCATATCTTTACGTAAAATAGTAAAAAATCCCACGTGTAGTACGTGGGACGATTTTACGTGCCCAATCCCACGGGTAGTACGTGGGACGATTTTACGTCAACAACTCCACGTACAGGACGTGGGACGATTTTACGTACGCCCAAATGACGTAAAATCCCCCAGTGTAAGTTGGGATAGTATATCTTACGTGGCAGGATTTTACGTCGATTGAAGTGACGTAAAATCTTCCCTCGTAAGATGCATGGATCGACGGACGCAAGATACGGAATATGCATGAGGGATATAAGTGGGAGGAGCTGGGTAAAAACTGCAATTGGAGGGCGGGGCTAGGCTAGCTTTACAACTAGAGGGTGGGAGGAGCTGGCTGCAATTGGAGGGCGGGGCTAGGCTAGCTGCATAAGTAGGGAGTGGGAGGAGCTGGATGAAACTGCAATTGGAGGCGAGTTGTACAACTGGGGTGGGGCTAGACTGAGGGCGGGGCTGGCTAGCTGCACAGGTACATGTACAGTAGGGTGGGCCTAGGCTAGCTGTACAGCTAGGGGGTGGGGCTAGGCTTGTGACAGGGGCTGCACAGGTGGGGGCGGGTAGTTTTTGGTTATAATCAGGTAGAAGTCGCATTGTTTAGTTTTTAGTTTTAATTCTCCAAAGGGCTAATTAGTAAAGGCTCTTTTAGTAACCACTTTTTGGGTGATTTAAATATTAGTTTAGTTGTAGTTTTAATTAACAGGCTGAGACAGTCCTCATTTTAGTTTTAATTTTTATGCGTTATAGTTTTAGTTGTAGTTAACTAAAACAACATTGGCTGGAACATATGTCTAGACACTAGGATCCGGATGCCCAATATGGACCACCTGATAAGAAATGCAGCTTTCAAGGCACCAGTAAGTCAGTGCTTAAAGATCTAATGAACACTAATAAGGGTAAAAGCGCTCTCAGATGTAGGAAAAGGAAAATGGACGTTATACAACCAACCACCACCCAAGTGTTTACTTGTGTTCACACACAAGTAAACAGCAGTGCATCACCCCAGATATGGGAAAATAATGGAGTTTGAAAACGAGAATGGTACCGCAAATACTTGGTGGGCAGGCATGGTGACCCAGTACAATCCAACAAATGATCAGTATGCGGCCTTTTTCCCAAGTGACCATACTTCAAGGCAGATGATAAAGACTATCGCATTGTTTCCTAGAACACTTATTGTAATATCGGGGCTCCCTGAGCAAATCTTATTGAACAATATACAAGAACCAAAGTACAACATACAGACAGGTCTTTTATACAAAACTAGCAGATTAAATATTACACATAAGGTGAGTACAAGGTAACAGGTTAGTGCCTACATAACCAAAGAGGTAACACATTAATACATACAATACAATCCTAGTTACACTGTTACACCTAGAAGTGTGGAGTGAGTTCACGTTACCACACTTATGCACTATACAACAGCAGCAACTCTACACAATGGTGTGTTCCTACCCATTGATATACAAGCCACTTATCTTTTTTCAGTTGAAAACTCATACTGTCTGTTCAAGGCAGACTATCACTTCACTTCACATCTTATGTAATGCAGTATGCCATGGCAACATTCATCAGCTAAAATTATTCACATTACCTTATCTATTCATTTCTGTGACGGAAAACACGGAATATCTGTTATGCAGGTGTACATCATGAAATTCACATGACTGTACAAAGTGGTTATTGGTCCGGCAGGAAGTAGGGCAATCAGGTTACGTAAGGGCCAGGGCCAGTGCTAGTGCTGAATGCACATGCATGCTCCATACGTATACAGTATGTAGATACTTCCTGCAGGACCAACGTCGTCTTAATTTACTGCACAAATGGCCACATACAGCTACATGTATGGCGTGGATCTACTTAATGAGATTCATGGTTAACCTATCCTCGGCCTCCGCGCCCAGCCCATCACGTCTAGCCCCGCCCTCCAATTGCAGTTTTACCCAGCTCCTCCCACTTAATATCAGTCATGCATATTCCGTATCTTGCGTCGGTCGATCCATGCATCTTACGAGGGAAGATTTTACGTCACTTCAATCGACGTAAAATCCTGCCACGTAAGATATACTATCCCAACTTACACTGGGGGATTTTACGTCATTTGGGCGTACGTAAAATCGTCCCACGTACTGTACGTGGAGTTGTTGACGTAAAATCGTCCCACGTACTACCCGTGGGATTGGGCACGTAAAATCGTCCCACGTACTACACGTGGGATTTTTTGCTATTTTACGTAAAGCTCTACGCGACGCCGATTGCCAGTGCCCACTTCAGCTGCTGCTTGCCGCCCGATCACGTCCGCTTCGACTGCTGCTCCCCGATTGCGTCCGCTTGAACTGCTGCTCGCCCGATTGCGTCCGCTTCGACTGCTGCTCCCGGGCCCAATGTTCTCGAACATTCTTCGCGGAGTTCGAGGTTCAGTAAATAAATTAAAGTGCGAAGGTCCCGCGTCACTATAGTCTAGTCCCGCCCCACGAACATCCCACTTCCGTCACTCACACACACACACACACACACACAGACACGTAAAATCTTAATGTATTGATGGCAGTTCACAGATGAGTGTCACTTAATTGTCTGTGCACTGCCTGAAACTGCGTGGGCCAACAGCGTAAGGTAATATCAACCAGATACTGATCGACTTGGTGTGTTAGTAACAGAGAGCAGCAAATTTAGGTAGCTAACCATGCATTCACAGCTACAGGGAGTACTCTGTTATGTAGTCTAGCCGCTAGCCCCTCTCCGCTCGGCCGGTCAAGCGGGCGCAAACATTGCACTTGATCACGTTTCTCTGGAATGCCAATTACATGTACCTGTGAACCGGTGAAGTGCCAGCTGGAGTTGAAAGAACGACTTCTGTACGCTTGGAGGCATCCAGGGTACTGGATCTTTTCTGTACCCTATAGCTATACAAACCCGGATAGCTACCAGCAAACGTCACCATCTAATCCTCTATCTGTGAAGTGTACATAGCTAGGAGCATTCCCCAACTTTCCATGTGCACTGCTGGAGGCGCTCCTTTATGTGCGCCAAACATTCCTTTACTTAATGTGGGTGGTAGCTAGCTACGTAGCCAGGGTAATTTGCAGATGTGCTGATGTAAATTGTGGAATGATAGCGCCTGTATAGGTAGCAAAACTGTAATATCATGACCTCTTTTCACATGTATTGAAATGCTGGCAGTGCACGTTTCTAATCACACAAGGGCAATAATGGTTGTGTATGGGATACAGGAAGATTGTAGGGCAGCTTGGCTGCCATATTTTTCATGGATAGATCATGTTTTGTATTTCCTCTTAGTATTAAAACCTAGCTAGCAATTGCAAGCTAGCTACCTGTGGCTACTTTAACAGATCATCTTCAGCATGCATTTGCCGATGGATGACTGCAATAATGTGGAACTCTAGCTCTAACTTTTTACACTAAACACACGTAAGTCTTTTCGGCTTCTTTATTATAAGCAGTTTCCTATGGAGAATGAATGAATATTAGGTCATCCTTGCCTGTAGCTAGCTACATGCTTATACACTATCAGTGACCTTGGCCAATCATTCAAAGTGGTTATTGGTCCGGCATTAAGTGGGGCAACGGTTAGGGTAAGTTAGGAGCAGGGCAAGTGCTGAATTCAAATGTGCATGCGATACTTACCTGCTGGACCATGGCCAATAACCACTTCCTAAAGCATTATTTTAAGCTGTGGACCAAATGTCCCCGGCAGGTAGAGGTTTTGTACCCTTGCTCTGAAAGGGCATGGAGAAAATTAATGTTGGCATGACCAGCCCAAGCTGGTTACCTGAGACCGGAAACAATGACAAGTCAAAGGCAATTTGTGGTGGTTGCTAGGATCTTCCTGCATAGCGAGCACTTGTATGAAAACTAACATGCCGCAACTATAAACAGAAAATTCCTCGGAAGAGTTTCAGTACAGCATAGCAACTGCCAAGGCCTGCGGTATATCTCCTGATCGTGATCCAGCCTGCAAACCATGACTACGTACGCCTATACACAGTAAGTTACTTAGCTAGCTGATAATATATACGATTGCTTTGCATATCTCCACACGCGCCAGTTGTCGCTCAATTTTACTGGTCAAGTTGAGTTGACGGACCTTAGGCCTGTGCAGGCTACAAGTACGCAAGTTCGCTGGGTCCGTCAATAATTTTACTACCTCCATCGCATTGTGTTTGACAATGGTTAATTCTTGCGATAAGTTTCCAGCTTCCACATAGCTAGTCCCAGAAATTAGGGTTTGAATGCAGTGCCATGTATCTGATCATGAATGATATTGTTGATCTGTTCCCTCTTGCAGGAAGCTAACTGGATACCAAGCAAAGAACAGTTCCACCAGTATCGAGATTCTCCTGGACAGAGCTCATCAGGTCTATACCACTGATTCAGAAGTCACTGGAAACGTTCTGCTAACTTCATACAAACCAGTAGACTGCAAACAGATCATTGTCAGTCTGAAGGGCGAAGGAAGAGTATTTTCTTCGGCAGTGTCAGCTAACGTACGACACATATACCCCAAGTATGCTGGTCGCCATCACGGTGAAGTGTACTGTGCCAAATCAAAAGATTTGCTTCAGCGTTTGGCAGATAATACTATACCTGCAGGGGAGCACAGATTTCCGTTTCGTTTTAAGATAACTGGCTCGAGTTTGCCCACCTCCTTCAGAGGTCCTCTCGGCTACATCAGATACTATGTTGGTGCTAAGCTCGTCCAGCATTCAACCAAAGCAGATATCGTGGCTTCAGTTGAAATCCCGTTTGTTGAGACTGTGGACGTTAACAGTGAGCACTTGTTGAAACCAGTTTGTGAGGAAAAGAAGACTGCTTTTTACAGGCTAATTAGTGATTCCTCCACTGTTACCCTTCGTGCTCAGTTGGATCGTTCAGGCTACTGCATAGGAGAGGGAATCAACATACAAGCAGATGTACAAAACAATTCTTGTAGTGATGTTGTGTTGAGAGCCAAACTCATCCGGAAGGGCCAGTTCTCTGATGGACACCATCAAACCAACCATCCCAGCAAGGTGCTTGCGACAATGAATGGGCCCAAAGTTTCTCCAGGAGAATCTTTCCAATGGACCTCAGATTCCCTCATAGTTCCTCCCACAGAGCCTACTATCAGAACATGCAGCTACATCACCCTGTACTATGTCCTCAAGGTGTCTGCTGTCATATCACCAGTAAGGAGATGTACTATTGAAATACCAGTAACCATTGGTAATGTGCCACTAGCCAGGTAGCTCTCATGCAGCCGTTGTGCAATGATTTCCATCACACAATGAAATTCAGTATTCATTATGCATTCATTGTATATCATTTAACAAGAGTTCAGAACTCCACATCACCATTGGTTTATGACCTTACACAAGTACAGTCACTGTCATAATACTGTATTGCAAGTAATTATATCAAATTTTGATGTTTAACACACCTCAAACAGCTGCATGCAGAAGAGAGCATTGTACAAAGTATTAACACCTAATAATATAATCTTTGGGCTGATTTGGCTGTACAGGTTACAAGGGGGCGTTGGGCTAACCATTAGTACTGTGATCCACAGGTTACAAGGGGGCGTTGGGCTAACCATTAGTACTGTGATCCACGTGGTTATTTCACTTGGCTACAAATTGAGAAAGTCATCATTACACTGCAGCATGACTGTGCAGTATACTGAACTGAATTATTGTGTTAAAAATGGCTTTTTTGTTGTCTGACAGTCATTAAATTTGCTTCGAATTTGAAGTGCTCGGAGCAGCAATGCAGCTCAAATCAGCATTATAAAATAGACTGTGCAGCATGAATCTTCATGCAGGGAGATTGCATGGTTTTCCGTCTTGCAAACCTAGCTCTTCACAGTTTCAGTACCTGGGAAGAGCACCTGAGTCAGACTGGGGGAAGTGTCTGGCGATGAAACTATACATTTTCAGTAGTACAGTCTCGTGCCCAGTCCCGTCTACCCCCCCCCCCCCCCCCCCCCCCCAAGTGGGCATGGATGTCTGGGAACGAGACTATACACTTTAAATTCAGTTGCTGTTGGTATTCAGTGTGTGTGATCATGACTACACTCAATTGATAGTAACAGCAATGTGCTAGGAGATGAGAATCAACCTCTCATCAGTCTCATGCACATACCAACTTCCTTGACCTAGATCAGCTCTTACAAACAAATTTAAGGACTAGCTGCATTCAATTGAGCTGAATTATACAGACTCAGACAAAGACCTAGCCTCAGTTGGAGGCTAACAAAGACCCGCCTGTACCTGAAACCTGTCGTAATTATGCTACATGTGTACATCCTGGCTAAAGCCATACATACATGTATTCTTTCTAGATTTTAGCAGCTCTCTTCAAGTAAGGCCGCAACAAGTCTAGGAGGACAATGTCATGTTAAAAGAAAAGCACTCCTTGCTAGCTGGCTATGCATTGTAGAACAGATTGAAGTTAACAATCATCAGTGAGTTGGTGGAACAGGGTCGCTTAATTCTACTCTGTTAGGCCTTGATGGACACTTCAGTTCATGTATAATTGTAGGTCATATCGTCCTGGCCAGTACAGACTACATTTTGTGATCAGTCTGGCAAAGAGCATCGATCTTTAACAGTTAAGGCAAAAATAGCAATTCTAAAATAAGGAACAGACCAATAATTACAGGAAGACTCCACCAAAGCCTGCTTCTCCAATTTCAATCATGCAGCAAGGCAGATAAGAGCACGGGTTCCACATTGCCTCATTTCCATACCATTCCCACCTCCAGTTTTAAATTTGATAGCATGCAATCAAAGACTGGAGATGGAACAGCCATGCAGGAACAAGGATATAGGGGTTCCAGACGTCCACGCCCCTGCGGGGCATGTGTGAACCTCAGGGCAGGACACTAGGACTACCCAGGCCCACATGCGAAACGTGGAAGTGGGCCTGGTGACACTTGGCAAAACTCCCGTATGTACTGAGCTCAGCAGTCTTGATCTTGGGTAGGCGAATCATGTTCGTCCATTGCCAATAATTATTTGCGTAGTAATTACATTCTTCACCCAGTGAAAAGTGTAGCCGTTTGATAAAACCGCTGTTCTATAGCTAGCCTTCAAGACTAACCCCTGGTTGCTCCTTGGCATTGCAAGGAGTTTCTACTTAGCCATCACCAATAGCTACCTTCCGCGTGAATGCATCCAAGTAAGGAATGTAATCACTTACGCAGTTATGCTGACTGTTCATATATATATATACGGGAATTTTGCCAAGTGTCACCAGGCCCTCTTCCGCATTCTGCGTGTGGGCCGGGGTATGAGGCTACTAAGACTAGGCTTTGCTACTCTTTGGTTGAACCACCCACACATTACAGATTGCCATAGGTGTACACCTGGCTATGTAACACCACACAGTGGGCAATCAGTGGTTAACAGGCACTTAACACAGTCAGGTGCACATGACTCATACTTCACAACTGGTGTACTGTTGATTTTAGTCTAACCACTCTACAAAGAAGTCACTGATCAAGGCTGGAGCCATGGCGGCTATCTTAACAATGCTTCTAAAACACTCTCCCACTTGGATGATCTGGTTTCTGTATCACAAGTTTCACTTAAAAGAGCAGTACACTTGTTCTGCGGTTTTCACATGTACCAGTACACCGCTATGTACAGATGGCATGTTGATTTCAGCTCCAGCTAGGCACACTGAAGCACTATATGTTCAAGAACACTGACAGGTTTCTCAATGATATTAAGCCTGGCATGAATGAAGTAGTAAAGGGAGTTGAAATCAACATAGTATTCTTATCCTCGGCTGCTAAGATACATACACAACCTGTTACATAATTATTTTTTCATTTTCTCACAAAAGTGTGGAGGTGCGAAGAGAAGTGCATTAATAGAGTTGATGTTCTGACGCAGAGCAACTGAACACAGCTACATTGTTGTACAAAGTACAAACTAGAAAAAATCTATACATCACACAATCACATAATCTATCAATTTCCTACCTAAGAAAATGAGCATATACCCAGAGATTTCAGGCCTGACTGGGATATGTGGTTCGGTTGTACGGTCTGTCAGGACGAAAGAGAGAGGTGGTGGCAGATTAAGAAACAGCCATTGGCATAATAAACTCTGGATAACTATAAGCACCCATCAATCCCAAGTACCCTATGAATAAAAGTACCATGACTACCATTTCCTCAACAGTACCCATGGCAACATGAGTACCCTATGAATAATACTACAGATAGGCCACAGAGTAGTAAACACTATTGGTGACTATAGGTGCAGCTTTGTGGTGTATCCAGGACTACTAATGTACTGATAAGGAGCTTAGCCTTAGCAACCATGCATGCTATTATAGATCAGTGGCGGATCCAGGGGGGGGCCAGGGGGGCCGGTGCCCCCCCCCCCCCCCCCCCCCCCCCTGGCTAGAGAAATTTTATATAGCTTACTAACTTGCTGCCGCTACGTTGCAACTCCTGGCCTGGCCTCCTCAGCTCGCAATATCGTGCGTTGCCTAACGGCTTGGGAACAAGACCACGATCTAGTATACCCCTCCGTGTACGTACGTATTACGTTCGTGAGCGAAATTTGAGCAAGGAAGAAGCTCATGTGGCGGCCCTGCATGGGACCTGCAATCCTCGTACATCTGGAACTTGCAGTGCAAAGCGCGAAGGTGCCACGAGAGCCCATCCTGAGAAGTGAAAAATGAAGGCGAAAATTTTTTTCCGCACTTCGCGCGGAGGGCCTGGTACATCTTCTCACATGAGTGACATCAAGGGTAGAAAGGGGTAGAAAGACCGGAAGTTTAATGTGGGCGTAGTGGGTCTCAAAACAGCAAGAAGAGCGAAGGTACCAGGTAACACACCACACGTATCTAGCTAGCGGGGGGTGACTACCAACTCAAAACAAGGGGTAGTCGCTCCAATATGCGCCATACTCAGAGCTGCGACCGGGTGTGACAGTCCAAATGCTGTCTGTGACCACGTGACCATGCTGCTAAACTGCTGGTTATCCTACGACCATCGCCAAATCTACTGTGACTGCAAGCAGCTACATACATGCAGGGATCACATTCAATGCACTGTCCCAAGAAGTACGTATCCAGGAGTTATGGGCTCCTGTGTTATCACACGTGCATACCTATGTACTTCAGAGTACAGGTGTTTCACTGCAGGGGAGTCCCAAGCATTGAGGGCCGAAGGTGATGGGACAGGTTGGCTCTATCACTGGTCAGGGCCTGGAAAGGAGAAGACATTATAATATTATTGCATTACTGTTTCCCTGAAACCTGTAAACATAGAAGCTCATACCTCAGAATGTTTTCCTAGATACCTCACCGTATGTTTCCTAGAATAAATTCCTAAGGATTAATTATACCCACCTGTTTATTTAGTTGTTAGCTTGTGGGAAGTGGATAGCCATCTCGAGATTGACTATTGCATAAGCCTTTATCTTGGGGCTGTTTCCCACTCTACTATCTTGATTGCAAATTTGACCCTTCACCTAACTCAGTTTCAAGGGTAAGGTAGATGTAAGGTAGGGGCGACCCTTAAGCTGGCAAACACTGCTCCCATGTACAGGGGAAGAAGGGTGAAAATGCACTTTTCTTGTGAACCAGTGTGGGTGAAATTTGAACCTCAGCTGGAACTATTAGTCCACAGTAGCTAACAGGCTGAATGCTTTAGCCACTTCACTCAGAATAGCTCAGGTGCATGTATGTATGCATGGTCAAGCCTTAAGAAAGTGGAGTGAGAGATTGAGAGCTTATTGGATATGGCTAGTTTAAGGAGAGTATACATAACTAACCATATTATAAGCAACTGTGCATGCTTCTGTCGACCGTTCCACCATGGGTCCGTCCACATAAAGAAGAAAAAGGAGGACTGAGAGAGCAGAGGGGCAGCGTGCACATGCACTGTGGATGCCCCTCCACCAGTTGTTAGTGTAGCAAATTGAACCAGAGATGAGACCTGTACGAACTCAAGTTCACATTGATGCAGATATCAAAGTATTGTAGCAAAAACATGAGCAGAACTCTAGGATCACCTACTAGCTATGCACCAATAGAAAGTAGGAATGTGAGACCAAATCAAACAGGAAAAAAGCCCTTGCTATCATCAAAGAACAACCATGCAAACAGTACTCAGCTCTTCCTCGAATGAAATGCCAGGATAAACACGAACACGAGCGCCAGCCACCAGTGACGTGGAAAAGTGAACCGGAAATCTATAGAATGCAGTAGCGACAAATATTGAACCGGAATCCATTGTGCATATTGTGGCTGACCTTTCGAGTCGCTATATAAGCGTGCCTAGCCTCGTACCCAGGCCCACGCCCAGCTTTTCGTTGCTGCTTAGCGACGAAAAGCTGGGCGTGGGCCTGGGTACGAGGCTAAAGCGTGCCCACTTCTTCTTTTACTCAGATGAAAATTTTAATGCTTAGCAACAGGAGCCGGTTGAATGCAAGCATGGCCACCGAGTAAGTTCTCTGGAAAATTATCTCGCATGCATGGTAAGCCAGAAGCGCGAACCGTCTGCTGCTGAAATTATGCTAGTCTGTGTCTTTAGAGGTCTTTGGATGTACCTGCATGTACAGTTTGTGCAGTAATTTGCAATAATTGTAACTGTACGGCTGATGTTAACCGAAGTATTGTCTTATAACTGCAGGAAGCTTACTTCATACCAAGTCAAGACCAGCAGCACCAGTGTTGAGATTGTGCTGGACAGAGCTGGGAAGATCTACACAACAGGATCAGAAGTCACTGGACAAGTTGTGATTACTGCAAATGAACGAGAGAACTATGACCAGATTATTGTGAGTCTGAAAGGTGAAGGAAGAGTGTATCCCAGCCATTATGGAAAGATACTGTCCTATGTAAGAAGACCGAAGTATGCTGGTCACCACCATGGCGAAGTATACTGTGCGAAATCAAAAGTTCTGATCAACAACACTCGACTAACAAAGCAGACCTTGCCTGCAGGGGAGCACAGATTTCCCTTCTGTTTTAGGCTAACAGGCTCCAGACTGCCCACTTCCTTCAAGGGTCCACTTGGCTACATCAGTTACTTCATTCACTGGTGCTAAGGTTGTCCGGACGAGCTCATCCGAGAGAGATATTGTAGCATCTGTTGAAATCCCGTTTGTTGAAACTGTTGACATAAACTGTGATGAGCTGTTGAAACCAGTTTGTGAGGACAATAAGAAGATTGTTCATAGCCTCCTTGGTGACTCCTCTCCCATTAGCTACACTTCGCGTACAATTGGATCGCTCGGGCTTCTGCATTGGAGAGAGAATCAAATTGGAAGCAGATGTGCAGAATGGTTCTGGATGTGATATTACATTGCAAGCCAAACTCATTCAGAAGAGCCAGTTTACTGTTGCAGACCATCAAGCCGACTCCACCTCGGAAGTGCTTTCAACTGTGAGTGGACCTCGTGTTGCTCCAGGAGGCTTTTGCCAGTGGAAATCGGATTCCCTTGTGGTTCCTCGAGCTCCCACAGAGCCTACCATTGCCACATGCAGCTACATAAGTGTGAACTATGTTTTGAAAATCTCTGTGAAAATTCTTCAATCAAGAAACTGTACTATCACAATACCAGTAACCATTGGAAATGTACCACTTGCCGGACGGTGACATTATGTATATTTGTGCCCTAGCTGATATCACTTGAATGTATTCATTGTTTGAACAGTACATATGTATATACTTCAGTCCACTTGGCTCATCTCACTCTTTTACAAAATTGCCTTATTGCTGAGTTGTGAATATGCCTTCTACACCTTATAATTACAATATTAGTGGTGTGTATTTATAGAAGGTCTGGAATGAAGCTAGCAGCACCTGGCATGTAACAATAATCTACTATGGCAGTTCACAGATGATTAATTGTCTGTGCACTGCCTGAAACTGTGTGGGGCAAAGAGGATTAGGCTAGTCAATCGGGTAATTAGAAGACTAAACACGTCATATTCAAAGCCCGCGTAGCTCCGAAATACAATCAGCCAACAGTGTAAAGTGACATCAGCCAGCTGCCGATCGACTTGGAGTGTAGAAACTGAGAGCAGCAGGCATTGCTAACCATGCATGCACAGCTACACAGGGAGTACTGTGTTATAGAACTGGATCTTTTTGTACCCTATATAGCTATAGCTGAGCATATGCATGAACAGTGTGGTACAATTCAACTGCATATACAGGAGCCCATATGGGCTCCTGCTGCATATGATATTGTTACCAGCAAACGTCACCGAGCTACCATCCAATCCTCTATCTGTGAACTGATCGGCAGGCGCATTCCCCAGCTTTCCATGTGCACAGCTTTAGCTAGGCACACCTTCATTCTTTCATGTGCACTAAACATTCCTAGTTATGTAGTCAGGCTAATTTGAAGATGTGCTGATGTAATTTGCGTAGTGATAAATGATTCGACAACTATATTAATATCACGACCTCATTCACATGTATTGTATGCAGCCATCTTAATATAGCCTCATTCCCCATTTTCGGTTGCTAGCGACGAAAAGCTGGGCGGGGGTCTGGGAACGAGGCTACGTACAGCGTGCCATCATGCTGCAACTCAAGCATCAAGCTGCAGTGCCTAAACTGTAGGTGTGTCAGTGCCCAAACGACTAAGGCCTTGCATGGCACCCATTTCAATAATTGTACCTATCTAGTATACCCCACTTTTCTAGACTGGGACATGCTCCTTGGTAGGCACCATGGCAGACCTGATTAAGATCTCGTATATGAACATGCAAGAGTCACTGCAATAAAAATGTTAGTTTAGCTATACAATAATATATGAACGTACATGCGTCACTGCAATAGTTTAGCTATACAATCAGATATATAACATGCATGCGTCACTGCAATAAACATGTTAGTTTGTCTACAATGACTGTAGATATGCGTGTAGGTTCCAACAACCATGTATGGGACAATACAAAATACACTAGCTACAGCAACAGTTGCCATGACATTGAGGGCTGGGAGTTTCCTTGTAGACCAGTTAGCTATACATGCTGGTGGTATGTGCACTTGCACAATGTGCAGCCATTCCTCTCTATTATCACTGCTGATGACTCAGTGTTGGTACTTGCAGGGTGTCATCAGCGTTGACACATTACTGCTAGATATGTCAGCTATTCTGAATCAGAAGTGCAAGTGCATAACACCATGCACCCACAGAAAGAGTATCCACTTAACCCTGTCACCTGATAATTGGGAACTGTATACAGGAACCCCCTATCAGCCATTATCCATATACACCAGGGTACATGTACTGAACTTTCAGGAAGGAGCAAAAATCAGTTTGCAAACATACAGGTGCTAATAGGAAATGCCTGATATGTTGGCGTACAGGTTCACAGGTTCAATCCAGGCCTTCTCACCCCAGCGTTTGTCACTTGCCCTATGAAAGTGGGTGAAGACCTGGTAAATTTGGAGGAATGGCATATTCCTGGAAAACAGCACATAAATCAGTGACCTTAACCCCTTAAGCTGGCAAAGGCTGCTACTGGAAGAAGGGTGAAAAGCACTTTTCTTGTGAAGCAGTGGGTGAAATTCGAACCTGGAACTATTGGTCCACAGTCACAGGCTGGATGCTTTAGCCACTTCACTCAAAAATAGCTCAGGTGTATGCATGGTCAAGCCTTAGTGGGAGATTGAGAGCTTATAGGGACGTGGCTAGTGTAAGGAGAGGTATACATAATATTATAACGAACCATATAATGTGTAAGCTGCTGCACATGCTTGTCATTAGCTATAAATTCCGTCGTTCAACCATGGCTCCGTCCACATAAAGAAGAAAATGGAGAAGGGCTGAGAGAGCAGAGGGGCAGTGTGCACATGCAAACACATGGGACTGTGGATGCTTTTTTGCATAGCAAATTGAACTAGAAATGAGACCTAGCTGAGCTCAAGTTCATTGATATCAAAGATGTATTGTAGCACAACATGTGCAGAACTAGGATCACCCACTGGCAGAAAGCTCGCATGTGAGACTGGTTGACCAATTTAAATACCTCGCAGTTACCTTTTCCTCAGATGCAACCTGGTCTTCCCATATTACTACCAACTGTTTGAAAGCTATAGGAGACTTATCGGCATGTTCCTCCGTAAAATCTATCACTATACTACTAAACAACTGCTCCAGAAACTGTATCTGTCTACAGACTAGTACAGTGCATCCCCATGCACCTGCAGTACGCCAGCTCAGTCTGGGATCCCCACCTCAAGAATTTACATTGAAGCTATTGAATGTTTCCGAATGTCAGAAGTTTGGTTTTTTTTTTCTTCTTATGCAAAGCACTGGCTACACAAATAGCATCTGCTAATATAAAGTGCATTAGAGGTTTGTCTCAAAGATTGGAATAGCCGTCACAGTACGTATATGCAGCATTTCTGGATATCACTATAGCAGCAATACTCAGGTTGTTATTGCAGTTCGAAGTTGGGAGTCACTTGTCAGCTAGGCACAATGATTGCAGGCCTGATTAAGATCTGGTGTATAAACATCCATGTATATATGAACCTGTATGCGTCACATGATAGTTTAGCTATACAATCTGATATATGAACCTGCATGCATCACTGCAATAAAGATGTTAGTTTAGCTATACATAATATGAACATGAATGCGTCACTGCAATAAAATGTTAGTTTAGCTATACAATAATATATGAACGTACATGCGTCACTGCAATAGTTTAGCTATACAATCAGATATATAACATGCATGCGTCACTGCAATAAACATGTTAGTTTGTCTACAATGACTGTAGATATGCGTGTAGGTTCCAACAACCATGTATGGGACAATACAAAATACACTAGCTACAGCAACAGTTGCCATGACATTGAGGGCTGGGAGTTTCCTTGTAGACCAGTTAGCTATACATGCTGGTGGTATGTGCACTTGCGCAATGTGCAGCCATTCCTCTCTACTATCACTGCTGATGACTCAGTGTTGGTACTTGCAGGGTGTCATCAACGTTGACACATCACTGCTAGAAATGTCAGCTATTCTGAATCAGAAGTGCAAGTGCATAACTAACACCAAGAGTTCATTGAACTCTTGCTAATACTTGCAGGGGTAGCCTACTAGAGGATGTAAGGTAGATTTACAACTTGGAAACCCACAGTGACACCACCCACAGAAAGAGTATCCACTTAACCCTGTCACCTGATAATTGGGAACTGTATACAGGAACCTCCTATCGCCATTATCCATATATGGTATATACATGTACTGTACTTTCAGGAAGGAGCAAAAATCAGTTTGCAAACATACAGGTGCTAATAGGAAATGCCTGATATGTGGGCGTACAGGTTCACAGGTTCAATCCACCCCAGCGTTTGTCACTTGCCCTATGAAAGCGGGAGAAGGCCTGGTAAATTTGGAGGAATGGCATATTCCTGGAAAACAGCACATAAATCAGTGACCTTAACCCCTTAAGCTGGCAAAGGCTGCTACTGGAAGAAGGGTGAAAAGCACTTTTCTTGTGAAGCAGAGGGTGAAATTCGAACCTGAAACTATTGGTCCACAGTCACGGGCTGGATGTTTTAGCCACTTCACTTAAAAATAGCTCAGGTGTATGCATGGTCAAGCCTTAGTGGGAGATTGAGAGCTTATAGGGACGTGGCTAGTGTAAGGAGAGGTATACATATAACAAACCATATAATGTATAAGCTGCTGCACATGATTGTCATTAGATATAAATTCCGTTGTTCCACCATGGGTCCGTCCACATAAAGAAGAAAATGGAGAAGGGCTGAGAGAGCAGAGGGGCAGTGTGCACATGCAAACACATGGGACTGTGGATGCTTTTTTGCATAGCAAATTGAACTAGAAATGAGACCTAGCTGAGCTCAAGTTCTTTGATATCAAAGACGTATTGTAGCACAACATGTGCAGAACTAGGATCACCCATAGAAAGCTCGCGTGTGAGACTGGTTGACCCATAGAAAGCTCGCATGTGAGACTGGTTGACCCATAGAAAGCTCGCATGTGAGACTGGTTGCCCTTGTAAAGTGGGACAATGACCTCTTTCTTGACCAACCAACCATATTTGAAGAGTCACTTCATCATCACAATTCTAACTGCAGACCTGTGAAAATACATTATTTTGCTAAAGTCTCATTTTGTATTGGAGATCACACTAGTAATTGTGACAGTATGCTGCTTGCTGTTGTAGCTTGGTACTTTCCACATATATACTTGTAGGCATGTGCTTGGTAAACCAGTCAAGTATGGAATCCATCAATATATGAAGCCCATGGTGTTTTTTGTTTTGTCCCTATCCATCTTCTTGTGGCTCGATGCGCTCACTGTGTCACTGAAGTAGCTGAAAGTGAGTCAGTTTTGCTTGTTGTTCCCCTTGTTGAATAATAACACATTGTATTTCCATATAAATGTGTGACATTGAGTTGTACATCATCCAGGCATGCACTTCATCAAAATTTATGACATGTCCTTTACTAGGCAAAGTAAGAAAAGCTACAATGCATGTCATGCTCATTACAGATGGAATGTCCTTGATCTGCGCAGGGCAAGGACAGCTGACAGACCTAACGTATGTCCTATGTACCAGGATATGTGCCTTGCCAGTTGGCATGTCCTTTATTGTGCAAGCCAAGGACAGCTGACAGACCTAACGTATGTCCTATGTACCAGGATATGTGCCTTACCAGTTGGCATGTCCTTTATTGTGCAAGCCAAGGACAGCTGACAGACCTAACGTATGTCCTGATATGTGCCTTACCAGTTGGCATGTCCTTGACTTGGGTAAGGTAAGGAAAGGCAACGTATCCTACATTGGACATGACACTTGGTGTGTCTGATAGTGGATAGACCACAGTATAGACCAAGGCCGATACATGCAGCACAATACAAGCTGTGAATTTCAGGCACCTTTCCTACACTATCGTTAGTACAGGCATAGATAATAGAGCGTATTATCTATGGTACAGGAAATTCCATTTTTCGCCCAGTGATGAGCAGAACTCTAGGATCACCTACTAGCTATGAACCAAGGTTGGAATGTGAGACCAAATCAAACTGGAAATGAGCCTGACTTCCCTTGCTATCATCAAAGAACAACCATGCAAGCAGTATACTCAGCTCTTACTCGAATGAAATGCCAGGATGAACACGAACACGATCGAGCAGCGCCAGCCACCGGAGACAAAGTGAACCGGAAATCTAAAGAATGCAGTAATATCTAACCGGAAATCCGTTGTGTATTGTGGCTGACCTTCTGAGTCGCTATATAAGCGTGCCCACTTCTTCTTTTACTCAGATGAAGATTTTAATGCTTAGCAACAGGAGCCGGTTGAATGCAAGCATGGCCACCGAGTAAGTTCTCTAGAAAATTATCTCGCATGGTAGAGTGCTAAGCTAGAAGCGAGAACCGTCTGTTGCTGAAATTATGCTAGTCTGTGTCTTTAGAGGTCTCTGGATGTAGCTACATGTATGTGCAGTAATTTGAAATAATTGTAGCTGTACAGCTGATGTTAACCCATGTATTGTCTTACTGCAGGAAGCTTACTTCATACCAAGTCAAGACCAGCAGCACCAGTGTTGAAATTGTGCTGGACAGAGCTGGGAAGATCTACACAAAAGGATCAGAAGTCACTGGACAAGTTGTGATTACTGCAAACGAACTAGAGAACTATGACCAGATTATTGTGAGTCTGAAAGGTGAAGGAAGAGTGTATCCCAGCCATTATGGAAAGATACTGTCCTATGTAAGAAGACCGAAGTATGCTGGTCACCACCATGGCGAAGTATACTGTGCGAAATCAAAAGTTCTGATCAACAACACTCGACTAACAAAGCAGACCTTGCCTGCAGGGGAGCACAGATTTCCCTTCTGTTTTAGGCTAACAGGCTCCAGACTGCCCACTTCCTTCAAGGGTCCACTTGGCTACATCAGTTACTTCATTGGTGCTAAGGTTGTCCGGACGAGCTCATCCGAGAGAGATATTGTAGCATCTGTTGAAATCCCGTTTGTTGAAACTGTCGACATAAACTGTGACGAACTGTTGAAACCAGTTTGTGAGGACAATAAGAAGATTGTTCACAGCCTCCTTGGTGACTCCTCTCCCATTACACTTCGCGTACAATTGGATCGCTCGGGCTTCTGCATTGGAGAGAGAATCAAAGTACAAGCAGATGTGCAGAATGGTTCTGGACGTGATATTACATTGCAAGCCAAACTCATTCGGAAGAGCCAGTTTACTGTTGCAGACCATAAAGCCGACTCCACCTCAGAAGTGCTTTCAACTGTAAGTGGACCTCGTGTTGCTCCAGGAGGCTTTTGCCAGTGGAAATCGGATTCTCTTGTGGTTCCTCCCACAGAGCCTACCATTGCTACATGCAGCTACATAAGTGTGAACTATGTTTTGAAAGTCTCTGTGAAAATTCCTCAATCAAGAAACTGTACTATCACAATACCAGTAACCATTGGAAATGTACCACTCGCCGGACGGTGACATTATGTATATTTGTGCCTTGATATCACTTGAATGTATTCAATGTTTGAACAATTTATTTGATTATTGCTATATACAGGGGCGGAGATATAGGGGGGGCAGGGGGGGCTTGAGCCCCCCCACTTTCAAAAGCAGGGGGGCTGAGCCCCCCCCCCCCCAAAACAACAGACTGGACGGTACTATCCCACGAAATCTAGCACTAACTTATAGCTATGTCACCTCATTTCTTGGGGGCTGGCGTCTCTAACTTGCAGTACAAAGCACGAAGGTGCCATGAGAGCCCATCCTGATGACTGAAAAATGAAGGCGAAAAAATTTCCGTGCTTCGCGCGGACTGATCAGCGCTACACACCTCTATACACTGCCTTCGGCAGCGTACAATTGTGTTATTAGCCCCCCCACTTTTTGGTAGCTGTCTCCGCCCCTGATATACTTCAGTCCACTTGGCTCATCTCACTCTTTTACAAAATTACCTCATTGCCCAAACAACAAAGGCCTTGCATGGCACCCATTTCAGTAATTGTACCTATATCTAGTATACTTTTCTAGACTGGACAGGCTCCTTGGTAGGCACCATGGCAGACCTGATTAAGATCTGGTATATGAACATGCAAGAGTCACTGCAATAAAAATGTTAGTTTAGCTATACAATATATATGAACGTACATGCGTCACTGCAATAGTTTACCTATACAATCAGTATAACATGCATGCAAACGCATCACTGCAACTAGAGGTGTTCATAGAACACATACCCCGCGCTGTCATGAACGTCTACAGGCCAGGATGCATGCAGTGCATGCAGCTATATACAATCGACGTTTGCCGATGCGCTATGCGCATCGAACAGGGCGGCTATCGCGTATACTGTGTTCGTGTATGGCCATATCCAAGGTGTGGGAGTGACCGCTTACCGTATATACTGGAGAGGTGGAGCCAAATGTTACGAATAATAGGAAATAGCTGGAAAAAACAGCCGAAACAATAGGCACGATGCCTGTGAAGCACATAGATCGTGAGAAAACACTGTTTCCTAGCGGTCATCTTGAAGCATGAAGTTTCCAAATGCACCGTGTGTCCTGTTCTTGATGGGACTCTGAGGTCACGAAGAGGTGGAGCCAATGTTATGAATAGTTATGAAAAGTAGGATATAGCCGAAATACAGCGAAACGGAGCGACTTGACTTCAGTCAGGTACACATAGAGCAGTTTTTTTTTGCTATTTGCTATTGTTTGACTCCATTTCGATGGTTTATGAGGGTCTATGTGGCGAGATTTCAATTTTTTTCGAGTCACAGACTGACAGACTGACAGACTGACAGACTGACAGACTGACAGACTGACAGACAAAACCGATTGCTTAACCCCGCTTCGCGCATGCGCGCGCGGGGTAATAAACATGTTAGTTTGTCTACAATGACTGTAGATATGCGTGTAGGTTCCAACAACCATGTATGGGACAATACAAAATACACTAGCTACAGCAACAGTTGCCATGACATTGAGGGCTGGGAGTTTCCTTGTAGACCAGTTAGCTATACATGCTGGTGGTATGTGCACTGGCGCAATGTGCAATTCCTCTCTATTATCACTGCTGATGACACAGTGTTAGTACTTGCAGGGTGTCATCAGGGTGTTGACAAGGAAACCCACAGTGACATCACGCACAAACCTGTCACCTGATAATGTTAATTAGGAACCCCCTATCGCCATTATCCATATACGGTATATACATGTACTTTCAGGATGGAGCAAAAATCAGTTTGCAAACATAGCTACAGGTGCTAATAGGAAATGCCTGATATGTGGGCGTACAGGTTCAATCCAGGCCTTCTCACCCCAGCGTGTGTCACTTGCCCTATGAAAGCGGGAGAAGGCCTGGTAAATTTGGAGGAATGGCGCATTCCTGGAAAACAGCCCATAAATCAGTGCCCTACAAATCATAACCATAGACGACGGAGCCACTGAGCGGTCGACATTCATTGAGCAGTCTTGAAGATGTTTCTCAAGTTCAGGAAGCCATTCTACATAGTACCTTCAAACATTGATAAAAGGGCTGCATCATAGCTATGCCAACATGGTGGGAGTCAGTAGACTCTGTATGTAGGGATATTGTTAATAACTTCAGCAGCGTACACAAAAATTAGGCATGGTAGCTAGCTACTGTGCTTCCAAAATAGTGCAGTGTTTTCTGGGAAGGAGCAAATGCAAACCAACCATGTACACTGCACATTGTGGCCACATACCAGGTATTTCCTCTGACGCAGAAGCAGCATGTTTGCATTTGTGGTACCATGCTTCTCAGAGGGAGCAACGTGCACTATGCTAAATACGGATTGCCAGTGGAATTCGGATTCTCTTGTGGTTCTTCCCACAGAGCCTACCATTGCCACATGCAGCTACATAAGTGTGAACTATGTTTTGAAAGTTTCCGTGAAAATTCCTCAATCAAGAAACTGTACTATCACAATACCAGTAACCATTGGAAATGTACCACTCGCCGGACGGTGACATTATTATTTGTGCCTTGATATCACTTGAATGTATTTATGGTTTGAACAGTAGTATAATATTATATATTATATTAATTTATTGCTACTTCAGTCCACTTGGCTCATCTCACAATTTTACAACATGAATCATTTTTGTCCATACTTCATAGCTGGTAAAGAAGGCCTGGAATGAAGCTAGCAAGCAACAATAATCTACTATGGCAGTTCGAAGATGATTGTCACTGAACTGTCTGTGCACTGCCTGAAACTGCAACAGGCCAAAGAGGATTATAGGTGGCCTGTCAAACCTAATCAGCCAACAACAGCATAAAGTAATACCAATCAACTACATGTTGGACTTGGTGATGTGCTTGAACTAGATCTTTTCTGTAGCTTATAGCTGAGCATGAACAGTGCACTACAAAACCAATTCAATTCATATAACTGCATGTGGTTACCAGCAAACGTCACTGAGCCACCATGCAATCCTCTATCTGTGAAGTGCTCGGTAGGTGCATTCCATGTGCACAGCTGGAGGCACTCCTTCATGTGCACCGAACATTTCTGTACTTAATGCATGTGGGTGGTAGCTATATAGCCAGACTGATTTGCAGATGTGTTCATGTAAATTGTGGAATGTATGTGGCAATAATTATTCGACAACTAATACCATGACCTCATTCACTGTATTATGCAGACATCATAGCCTCATTCCCAGCTGCAGGCCTGTGGCATTTTTGGTTGCAAGCTGGGCGGGGGCCTGGGAGCGAGGCTACAGCGTGCCATCATGCTGCAATTCAAGCATCAAGCAGCAGTGCCTATTGTGTCAGTGCCCAAATTACTAAGGCACCCATTTCAATCTACCTATCTAGTGCACCCCATGCACTTTTCTAGACTGGACATGCTCCTTTGTAGGCACCATGGCAGATCGACCTGATTAAGATCTGGTATATGAACATGCAAGCGTCACTGCTTAGTTTAGCTATACATATTTGAACATGCATAGCTACATCACTGCAGTATTATAAAGAGCTAACTTTAGCTACCAAACGTGCATAGCTACGTCACTGCATAATATTAGTTTATAGCTATAATACATTATGGAGATGCACGTGTCACTGCAATTATATCTACAATGACTGCATGTTGATAATTATGCCTGAGAAGATACTCAGAAGGGTAGCTATAGCCAACGTGATTGAATTGACTAAGATTGGTTTTGTCATGTGAACTGTGGTTCTGGTGAACCGTAATATGCCTATAGCTAAGTAGCTAAACCTCTCTGCAGTGCATGACTGTAGCGACTTCAAATCTGTTATCCACCTACATGACCATAATCATTATGAAGTACTGATATTGGTGCGGCAGGAATTAGGGCAATGGGTTAGGGTATATTAGGGCCAGGGCCGCGGTTCTAGATGCACGCGCATTTCCGGTACCTATACCTGAAGTATGTACTTCCTGCTGGACCAATATCCACGTCGTAATCATTAGTCGATAAAATTCATGGCATTGACGGCAAATTTGACCTATGACCTAAATCATTTTCAAAGGTAAGGCAGAAGTAAGTTAGGGGTATTTAATTTCTATTACCTTTTAACCCCTTAAGCCGGCAAAGGCTGCTCCCATGTACAGGGGAAAAAGCACTTTTCTTGTGAAGCAGTGGGTGAGATTCAAACCTGGAACTATTAGTCCACAGTCACAGGCTGGACTGAGGCTTTAGCCACTTCAGAGAGCCTGGGACCGAGGCTATAGACATGCATGGTCAAGCCTTAAGGAAGTTGAGTGGGAGATTGAGAGCTTATAGGGACGTGGCTAGCGTAAGGAGAAGTTGTATGCAAACGTTCTATTGGTGCAAAGTGTGTAATCCTAGTTCGTCATGTTTTGCTCCAATACGTATCTGCAGTTCGTACAGGTCTCATTTTTGGTTCAATTTGCTACTCCGAAACAAATGGTGGAGGGGCATCCTCAGTCTCATGTGTTTGCATGTGCACGCTGCCCCTCTGCTCTCTCAACAGAATTAATTTAAGTAGGTAATGACAGTGAGACCAAATCAAACAGATGAGCCTGACCTCCCATACAAGCTTGCAATCATCAAAGAACAACTATGCATTGCATAGTTGTTCTTTGATGATTTGGAGCAAACAGAAGCTTCCTTGAACTAGAGGTGTTCATAGAACACATACCCCGCGCTGAACGTCTAGCTACATGCCAGGATGCATGCAGTGCAGCTACAATCGACGTGACATCTCTGCCAAACAATAGCCACGATGTCTGTAAAGTACTAGATCGTGAGAAAACACTGTTTCCTAGCGGTCATCTCGAAGCATGAAGTTTCCAAATGCACTGCGTGTCTTGTTCTTGATGGGACTCTGAGGTCACGAAGAGGTGGAGCCAATGCAACAAGCAAGATTCCTCGATACCAACCTTAATTGATGACTCCGGAATACCAGTAACTTCAAATTCGGCAAAGGCAACACTACTCAACAATTTCTTCTATGAATGTTTCAACCGTGCCCTCCCGCCACTTCGGGATCCGTTACCTCGATGCAATCCAGATGCTTGCCCTGCAGAGCTGCTCTGTACAGTGGAAGAGATCGAGGAACTCCTCTGTACCCTCAACATTGATAAGTCAACGGGACCCGATAGTGTCTCTCCCAGAATGCTGAAATCGACTGCCTATTCCATTGCGCCCAGCCTGACAAAGCTATTCAACCGCTCAATAGCATCAGGATGCTACCCACAAGCCTGGAAACTTGCAAGGATAGTTCCAATCCATAAATCGGGTGACAAAGCCACCCCCTCTAACTACAGACCAATATCGATTTTGTCAATTGTCAGTAAAGTATTGGAACGCCATGTCCACACATGCAGTTGTCTCCAACTTCTTTGCTGAAAATGCACCATGCCAATGGGGCTTTATGTCCCATCGGTCAGCCACCTCTGCACTCTGTTCAATTACTCACAACTGGTCCCAGGCACTTGATGGTGGAAACGAAGTCTGCTCAATTTTCTTCGACATACGTAAAGCTTTTGACAGTGTCCCGCATGTTCACCTGTTGGACAAACTGGCTGCGCTTCATTTGGACCCGAGAATTATTGCATGGCTTCATAGTTATCTGATGGGCAGATCTCAGCTTGTTGTTGTTGGGGGTGAGCAATCTACCTGCCTTCCTGTTATTTCCGGCGTACCGCAGGGCTCAGTGTTAGGCCCACTCCTCTTTATAGTATACATCAATGATGTTGCAACTCGAATTTCTCCATATAGCAGAATCTCCCTGTTTGCTGATGACATGACTCTCTATCGCACCATTTATGTCCCAGCTGACTACAACATACTTCAGGATGATGTTACAGCTATTTCTCAGTGGGTGGATGACAACTACTTGACTTTACATACTGGTAAATGTTGCCTGATGTTTGTTACCTGCAGGCATTCACTCTCAAATCCCCCACCTCCGCTGTATCTGGGCACTTCTCCCCTAAACCAGGTCAACTCAGTCAAATACCTTGGAATCATGCTAACCTCAGACATGTCCTGGTCCCTCCAGGTAACTCGTGTGAGCACAAAAGTTAGGAAACTGACTGGGCTACTGTATCGCCGATTCTATCGATATTCCTCGGTACCCTAACTAAACTCTATGTGACTTACATTCGCCCCCACTTCGAATACGCGGCTGCAGTCTGGGATCCTTATCTTATTAAGGATATCAATCTGCTGGAGAAAACAGAGACTTGCACTAAAAGTTTGTGCCAAGAACTGGTCTCTCTCGCATGATGAACTGCTGAGTCACCTACAACTCCCTCCTCTCTCAGAACGCCGTTCCCAGGCCAAGTTATGTCACCTATTCAAAATCATGCATGGTTTGGAAGACTTTCCTGCAGCACCTGTCAAGCTGAGAGAACTCCACTACAGTACTAGATCTGACAACTCCCAGCTTCTCCAGCCCCTGTACTCCAGGACTTCCCAGTTCCAGCACTCGTTCTTTCCTCACGCAATATCATTGTGGAACATGTTACCTGGGGACTCTGTGAGTAGTTCATCTTTATCTTCATTCAAACACTCACTGCTATAGTATATTTTTTGTAATTTTGTAACGGTTGCATGCCTGTATTAGCTTACTGCTACTCATGTGACCCCTGTTGCTGGCACTGCTGCAATGAAATTATTATAAAGAAAAAAAAAGTTATGAATAGTTATGAAAAGTAGGAAATAGCCGCAATACAGCGAAACGGAGCGCCTTGACTTCAGTCAGGTACACATAGAGCAGTTTTTTGCTATTTGCTGTTGTTTGACTCCATTTGGATGTTTTTTGAGGGTCTATGTGGCGAGATTTCAATTTTTTGCGGGTGACAGACGACAGACAGACAGACGACTGACAGACGGACAAAACCGATTGCTTAACCCCGCTTCGCGCATGCGCGCGCGGGGTAATGAAATGCCCGGATAAACAATGTAACACCAGCCGACCACCAGGAAATAAAGTGGCAACTGAACCGGAAATCTGCATGCAGTATAGTAGCGACAAAACATTGAACACCGGAAATCCATATCATATGTGATTGACCTTTCGAGTGGATATATAAACGTGTCCACTTCTTCTTTTACTCAGATAGTATCGAATGGTACAAGAGCCGGTTGAATGCAAGCATGGCCACCGAGTAAGTTCTCTAGAAAATTATCTCTACTACATCGCATGGTTTTATGCTAAGCCAGAAGCGCAAACGTCTGCACATGAGGGCTTCTGAATCCTAGTCTGGATCTTTCTGAGAGGTCTCTGCATGTAAATGTAACTGTACGGCTGATATTAACCCGTGTATTGTCTTACTGCAGGAAGCTTACTTCATACCAAGTCAAGACCAGCAGCACCAGTGTTGAGATTGTGCTGGACAGAGCTGGGAAGATCTACACAACTGGATCAGAAGTCACAGGACAAGTTGTGATTACTGCAAATGAACGAGTGAACTATGACCAGATTATTGTGAGTCTGAAAGGTGAAGGAAGAGTTTATCCCAGCCATTATGGAAAGATACTGTCCTATGTAAGAAGACCGAAGTATTCTGGTCACCACCATGGCGAAGTATACTGTGCGAAAGCAAAAGTTCTGATCAACAACACTACTACTGATCGACTAACGAAGCAGACCTTACCTGCAGGGGAGCACAGATTTCCCTTCTGTTTTAGGCTAACAGGCTCCAGACTGCCCACTTCCTTCAAAGGTCCACTTGGCTACATCAGTTACTTCATTGGTGCTAAGGTTGTCCAGAGTTCATCCGAGAGAGATATCATAGCATCTGTTGAAATCCCGTTTGTTGAAACTGTCGACATAGACTGTGACGAGCTGTTGAAACCAGTTTGTGAGGAGAATAAGAAGATTGTTCACAGCCTCCTTGGTGACTCTTCTCCCATTACACTTCGCGTACAATTGGATCGCTCGGGCTTCTGCGTTGGAGAGAGAATCAAATTACAAGCAGATGTGCAGAATGGTTCTGGACGTGATATTACATTGCAAGCCAAACTTATTCGGAAGAGCCAGTTTGCTGTTGCAGACCATCAAGCTGACTCCACCTCGGAAGTGCTTTCAACTGTGAGTGGACCTCATGTTGCTCCAGGAGACTTTTGCCAGTGGAATTCGGTGGTTCCTCCCACACTAGAGCCTACCATTGCCACATGCAGCTACATAAGTGTGAACTATGTTTTGAAAGTCTCAGTGAAAATACCTCAATCAAGAAACTGTACTATCACAATACCAGTAACCATTGGAAATGTACCACTCGCTGGACAGTGACATTATGTATATTTGTGCCTTGAATGTATTCATTGTTTTAACAGGATATTTAGTTACTTCAGTCCACTTGGCTCATCTCACTCTTTTACTAAAAATTGCCTCATTGCTGAGTTGTGAATATAAGTAATCAGAAACTGGTGGTGTGTATGTATTGAATAAGCAAATGTCATCGAACCACCGTCATCCATGCAATCCTCTATATATCTGTGAAGTGCATATGTGCATGCTCAGTAGCTAGGCACATGCATTCCCCAACTGTGCACAGCTGGAGGCACTCCTTCAAACGTTTCTTTACCGATAATGTGGGTATAGCTATGCTATGTAGCCAGGGTAATTTGCAGCAGATGTGCTGATGTAATATAGTGGAATGATAGCGCCTGTATAGGTAGCAAATTATTATATTAATATCATGACCTCTTTTCACATGTATTGAAATGCTGCCAGTGCACGTTTCTTTACTCTTGATCACACAAGGGCAATAATGGTTGTGCATGGGATCCGGGAAGATTCTATAGGCAGTTTGGCTGCCATATTTTTCATAGATAGATCATGTTCAGTGTATTTCCTCTTAGCATTAAACCTAGCTAGCGAGCTACCTGTGCCTACTTCAACAGATCATCTTCAGCACGTATCTGCCGATGGATGACTGCAATAATGTGCACACAAATATTGAACTCTAGCTCTAACTTTTTACACTAAACACACATAATTATACCAAGCTTTTCGGCTTCTTTATTATAAGCAGTTTCCTATGGAGAATGAATATTAGGTCATCCTTGCCTGTAGCTAGCTATGTGCTTACACTATCAGTGACCTTGGCCAATCATTCAAAGTGGTTATTGGTCCGGCATTAAGTAGGGCAATGGTTAGGGTAAGTTAGGGGCAGGGCGAGTGCTGAATTCAAATGTGCATGCGTGTCCATTACTTATACTTACCTAGCCTCGTTTCCAGTCCCACGCCCAAGCGACGAAAAGCTGGGCGTGGGACTGGGAACGAGGCTAATACTTACCTGCTGGACCAATAACCACTTCGCTAAAGCTGTGGACCAAATGTCCCCAGCAGGTAGAGGTTTTGCTCTGAAAGGGCATGGAGAAAATTAATGTTGGAATGACCAACCCACGCTAGTTACCTGAGACCGGAAAGCGTGGGACAATGGCAAGGGAAAGGTCAAAGGCAATTAATTTGTGGTGGTTGCTAGGATCATTTCCGGCTAGGATCACTTCCTGCATAGCGAGCACTTGTATGAAAACTAACATGCCACAACTATAAAAAGAAAATTCCTCGGAAGAGTTTCAGTATATAGCATAGCAACTGCCAAGGTCTGCGGTATATCTACTGATCGTGATCCAGCCTGCAAACCATGACTGCGTCCGCGTATACACAGTAAGTCACTTAGCTAGCTAATAATATATACGATTGCTTTGCATATCTCCACACGCGCCAGTTGTCACTCAATTTTACTGGTCAAGTTGAGTTGACGGACCTTAGGCCTGTGCATGCAGGCTACAAGTACGCAAGTTCGCTGGTCCGTCAATAATTTTAGTACCTCCATCGCATTGTGTTGACAATGGTTAATTCTTGCGATAACAAAGTCATGCATGTTCCAGCTTATAGGGTTTGAATGCAGTGCCATGTATCTGAATATTATTGTTGATCTGTACCCTCTTGCAGGAAGCTAACTGGATACCAAGCAAAGAACAGCTCCACCAGTATCGAGATTCTCCTGGACAGAGCTCATCAGGTCTACACCACTGGCTCAGAAGTCTCTGGAAACGTTGTGCTAACTTCATACAAACCAGTAGACTGCAAACAGATCATTGTCAGTCTGAAGGGCGAAGGAAGAGTATTTTCTTCGGCAATGTCAGCTAACGTACGACACATATACCCCAAGTATGCTGGTCGCCATCACGGTGAAGTGTACTGTGCCAAGTCAAAAGATTTGCTTCAGCGTTTGACAGATAATACTATACCTGCAGGGGAGCACAGATTTCCATTTCGTTTTAAGATAACTGGCTCGAGTTTGCCCACCTCCTTCAGAGGTCCTCTCGGCTACATCAGATACTATGTTGGTGCTAAGCTCGTCCAGCATTCAACCAAAGCAGATATCGTGGCTTCAGTTGAAATCCCGTTTGTTGAGACTGTGGACGTTGACAGTGAGCACTTGTTGAAACCAGTTTGTGAGGAAAAGAAGACTGCTTTTTACAGGCTAATTAGTGATTCCTCCACTGTTACCCTTCGTGTTCAGTTGGATCGTTCAGGCTACTGCATAGGAGAGGGAATCAACATACAAGCAGATGTACAAAACAATTCTAGTAGAAATGTTGTGTTGAGAGCCAAACTCATCCGGAAGGGCCAGTTCTCTGATGGACACCATCAAACCAACCATCCCAGCAAGGTGCTTGCGACAATGAATGGGCCCCAAGTTTCTCCAGGAGAATCTTTCCAATGGACCTCAGATTCCCTCATAGTTCCTCCCACAGAGCCTACTATCAGAACGTGCAGCTACATCACCCTGTACTATGTCCTCAAGGTGTCTGCTGTCATATCACCAGTAAGGAGATGTACTATTGAAATACCAGTAACCATTGGTAATGTGCCACTAGCCAGGTAGCTCTCATGCAGCCGTTGTGCAATATGATTTCCATCACACAATGAAATTTATTCATTATGCATTCATTGTATATCATTTAACAAGAGTTCAGAACTCCACATCACCATTGGTTTATGACCTTACACAAGTACTGTCACTGTCATAATACTGTATTGCAAGTAATCCATTGTGTGTAATTGTATCAAATTTTGATGTTTAACACACCTCAAACAGCTGCATGCAGAAGAGCATTTGTACAAAGTATTAACACCTAATAATATTCTTATGGTATAATCTCTGGGCTCATTTGGCTGTACAGGTTACAGGGGGCATTGGGCTAACCAGTACTGTGATCCACGTGGTTATTTCACTTGGCTACAAATTGAGAAAGTCATCATTACACTGCAGCATGACTATGCAGTACACTGAACTGAATTATTGTGTTAAAAATGGATTTTTTGTTGTCTGACAGTCATTAAATCTGCTTCGAGTTTGAAGTGCTTGGAGCAGCAATGCAGCTCAAATCAGCATTATAAAATAGACTGTGCAGGGAGATTGCATGGTTTTCCGTCTTGCAAACCTAGCTCTTCACAGTTTCAGTACCTGGGAAGAGCACCTGAGTCAGACAGGGGGAAGTGTGGCGATGACAACTACACTTTCAGTATATAGTACAGTCCCGTGCCCAGTCCCGTCTACGCTCCCCCCCCCAGTGGGCGTGGATGTCTGGTAACGAGACTACACTTTCAGTTGCTGTTGGTATTCAGTGTGTGTGATCATGACTACACTCAATTGATAGTAACAGCAATGTGCTAGGATATGAGAATCAACCTCTCATCAGTCTCATGCACATACCAACTTCCTTGACCTAGATCAGCTCTTACAAACAAATTTAAGGCCTAGTTGCATTCAATTATACAGACTCAGACAAAGACCTAGCCTCAGTTGGAGGCCGCTTAGTAACAAAGACCCGCCTGTACCTGAAACCTGTCATAATTATGCTACATCCTGGCTAAAACCATACATATTTTGATCTTTGTAGATTTTAGCAGCTCTCTTCAAGTAAGGCCGCAACAAGTCTAGGAGGACAATGTCATGTTAATACCCAATAAAAGAAAAGCACTCTTTGCTAGCTGGCTATGCATTGTAGAACAGATCGAAGTTAACAATCATCAGTGAGTTGGTGGAACAGGGTCGCTTCTACTTCTGTTAGGCCTTGAATAATAATGATTTCAGTTCATGTATATTTGTAGGTCGTATCGTCCTGGCCAGATTGCACAGACTCTACATTTTGTGATCAGTCTGGCGAAGAGCATCGACCTTTAACAGTTAAGGCAATTAAGAATAACAATTGAATTTCTATAAATAAAGAACAGACCAATAATTACAGGAAGACTCCACCAAAGCCTGCTTCTCCAATGTCAATCATCCAGCAAGGCAGGTAAGAGCACGGGTTCCACATAGCCTCATTTCCAGACCATTCCCACCTCCAGTTTTAAATTTGATAGCGATCCAAAGACTGGAGATGGAACAGCCATGCAGGAACAAGGCTATAGGGGTTCCAGACGTCCACGCCCCTGCGGGGCACGTGTGAACCTCAGGGCAGGAGACTAAGACTACCCAGGCCCACATGTGAAACGCGGAAGTGGGCCTGGTGACACTTGGCAAAACTCCCGTATGTGCTGAGCTCAGCAGTCTTGATTTTGGGTAGGCGAATCATGTTTGTCCATTGCCAATTATTTGCGTAGTAATTACATTATTGACCCCGTGAAAAGTGAAGCCGTTTGATAAAACCGCTGTTCTACAGTAGCCTTCAAGACTCACCTCTGGTCGCTCCTTGGCAAGGAGTTTCTACTTAGCCATCACCAATAGCTACTTCCGCGTGATTCTGAATGCATCCAAGTAAGGAAGTAATCACTTACGCAGTTATGGTGACTGTGCACATACGGGAATTTTGCCAAGTGTCACCATGCAGGCCCTCTTCCACATTCCGTGTGTGGGCCTGAGTACGTAAGACTAGGCTTTGCTACAGTACTCTTTGGTTGAACCACCCACACATTACAGATTGCCATATGTGTACACCTGGCTATGTACACCACCGTGGGCAATCAGTGGTTAACAGGTACTTAACACAGTCTGGTGCACATGACTCCTACTTCACAACTGGTGTACTGTTGATTTTAGTCTAACCACTCTACAAAGAAGTCACTGATCAAGGCTGGAGCCATGGCTTCTATCTTAACAATGCTTGAACACTCTCCCACTTGGATGATTTGGTTTCTGTATCACAAGTTTCACTTAAAAGAGCAGTACACTTGTTCTGCGGTTTTCTCATGGTTTTCATGGCCACTATGTACAGATAGCATGTACAGATAGCATGTACAGATGATGTTGATTCCAGGCACACTGAAGCACTATATGTTCAAGAACACTGACAGGTTTCTCAATGATATTAAGCCTGGAATGAATGAAGTAGTAAAGGGAGTTGAAATCAACATAGTATTCTTATCCTTGGCTGCTAAGATACGTAACCTGTTACATAATTATTTTCTCATTTTCTCACAATAATATTACGAACAGTGAATCATCAATCAGAACTGATGGTATATACCTTAGCAGATAAGAAATGTGCAGAGCGGATTAGTTTTCCAGTGTGGAGGTGCGAAGAGAAGTACATTTAATAGAGTTGATGTTCTGACGCAGAGCAACTGAACACAGCTATTTTGTTGTACAAAATACAAACTAGAAAAAATTCTATACATCACACAATCACATAATCTATCAATTTCCTACCTAAGAAAATGAGCATATACCCAGAGATTTCAGGCCTGACTGGGATATGTGGTTCGGTGGTAATAATATATGGTCTGTCAGGAGGAAGAGAGAGGTGGTGGCAGAACCATTGACATACTAAACTATCAATCTCAAGTACCCTATGAACATAACCTCAACAGTACCCATGGCAACATGAGTACCCTATGAATAATACTACCGGTAGGCCACTGAGTAGTAAACACTATACTATAAGTGCAGCTTTGTGGTGTATCCAGGACGACTAATGTACTGATAAGGAGCTTAGCCTTAGCAACCATGCATGCTATTATAGATAGCCTAGTTCCCAGTCCCATGCCCAGCTTTTCGTCGCTTGCAGTACGGTAAAGCAGGGAGGGCCTGGTACATCTTCTCACGTGAGTGACGTCAAGGGTAGAAAGGGGTAGAAAGACCGGAAGTTTAACGTGGGCGTAGTGGGTCTCAGAACAGCAAGAAGAGCGAAGGTACCAGGTAACACACCACACGTATCTAGCTAGCGGGGGGCGGCTACCAACTCAAAACAAGGGGTAGTCGCTCCAATATGCGCCATACTCAGAGCTGCAACCGGGTGTGACAGTCCAAATGCTGTCTGTGACCGCGTGACCACGCTGCTACACTGCTGGTTATCCTACGACCATCGCCAAATCTACTGTGACTGCAAGCAGCTACATACATGCAGGGATCACATTCAATGCACTGTCCCAGAAGTACGTATCCAGGAGTCATGGGCTCCTGTGTTATCACACGTGCATACCTATGTACTTCAGAGTACAGGTGTTTCACTGCAGGGGAGTCCCAAGCATTGAGGGCCGAAGGTGATGGGACAGGTTGGCTCTATCACTGGTCAGGGCCTGGAAAGGAAAAGACATTATATTGCATCACTGTTTCCCTGAAACCTGTAAACATAGAAGCTCATATCTCACAATGTTTTCCAAGAATAAATTCCTAAGGATTAATCTGTTTATTTAGTTGTTAATTTCATAATAGGACTGGATGACTGGTTTAGGTAGCCTCGTTCCCAGGCCCCATCCGCCCCTGGGAACGAGGCTATGGTTTAGGCAAGTTAGCCTTCACCACTTGGGATTTAAGTAACAAGTAATCAAATTAAATGTAACAGGATACCAGAACGGCAAAAACTAAGGAAACAAGGTAGGGATGATCGCACAGTCATAACAGTGAAGTATACACTCCCCCCTTACAGAGATCTTCTTCCATATACGTGTATAATGAAGAAAGATATGTAGGGGGGATTGTATACTTCACGGATCTGTGCAATCATCCCTACCTTGTTTCCTTACTTTTTGCCGTTCTGGTATCCCTACATCCTGTTACATTTTACTATGTTTTTGATTACTTGTGTACGTATGTCATTTATTTTAGTACAGGTGCATGTTCGAGCTGAAATTTGCCATCACAGAGCAGAAGTCAGTTAGTCTCATTCCCAGACCCCCCTCGGAAAAATCGAGAAAGGGTCTGGCAACACGCATGGCAACGTGGTGTCCACGCGGGCTATATACCCGTGCCAATCAGATTGCAGAATTCATGTTCAATCGTGGATGAGCAAACTCATCTGTATACGGTGACCATCATGGCATTCAGTTGACAAGGCTGTCGAAGTTTCCCGAGGGAGAATAGGGCATGGACATTGATACCGAAGCATTGAGGGGCAATAGAAGCTTTCATTTCTGTATTTGTGTGCCTACCAGTTGAAAAACTTTCGTAAATACCGTTAGCTACCCGTCATAATTCGACTGTTTTGTACTGTGCAGCTCTCTGCTCTCGGGGTAGTAGAGTAGAACGGCTTGGTACAATGTCCGACATGTTCAAGCTAGACTTAGTACTGTACATGCAGCAATTTAGTGGCACACAATTATCACTTCGAACGTAAACATTCACAGGTGATTGTGTAACTGATTGAATTCCTCTTGGACACGGTGTTGCCATACGTGTTGCCAGACCCTTTCTCGATTTTTCTGAGGGGGGTCTGGGAACGAGACTAGAAGTCAGTGTCCTCACCGGCAGTAGGTGCCCTTGCTTTGGCATATGGACAATATTGACTCTGGTATTTACACTGCCAGCATTGACTGAAGAATCATACCCAACAATCTCAAGTCAACCCTTTTCTGGATGGTTACTAAGCTAACGCTTCCCTGTCTGAATTATATTAGCTAGCTAGCTAGCTAGTAGCAAGTGGTAGCAACATTATAAATTGTTGACTCTTTAGATAGGCATTCACCCTTCTCACAGAGTACAGGGATCAACTGAAATACAGTACTTAGTATATAGGTACTTTACCTCAGTCTTATGAAGTACCTCCTTCAAAATCGATTGACAACAGTCAACAACGGCACTTCTAATTCAGTGATCTTGAGTAATAATTACGTATCGTTGCTAAGTGATCGTTTAAAAGCGCATGTGTACAAACGTGAAAATGGCATTACAAATGAAACCATAGTTATTGGTGGGCAGCTACAGCCGCTTGGTGAAGATTTGGAGGTTGCAAAAAAGTGATGGGTCGTTTCAAGGCTCAGTTGAAAATGCTGCTGTTTTGTGCGAAAACCATCGTGAGAGATTGAGGCAACGTTGAGCAAAGTTGTGCCTGGTTTGATACTTTCGTGATAGTTTTTCGCGACGCTGGGAGTCATTTTGGACATGTAAACACTCGAAGATGACTGGTATGTTGTTATAAAGGCTTATAAGTGTACAATTTGGAAAGATTGTTTGTATTAGCATATACCGTATGGCCGGAAAATTTGGCGGGAATTAAATTTGGCGGATCGGCTCTAAAAAGCTGTGAATTGTATTTGGCGGATTAAAATTTGGCGGATTTGCAGGGCGAGAATGACGTCATACTTACTGCACGGCCGCGTGGCCACGGAGCGCTCTGTTGTTTACGTGAGATCTTGTGTCGTTAGGCTGCGATGGAGTCCGAGTTTGCGGTGGAGAGCTGTGTTCCAGGTACCACGTCTACAAAATCTCTGGGAGGGGAACTGCCGTGTGAGTGGTACGCAGTAGCAGTGATGCGAAGGCGCACCATCGTCGGCTACCATCGACCGTCAGGAAGATGTCAGCTGCTCGCTCGCTATTTATGGCCGATCAGCTGCTTGCTCGCTATTTCTCGCCGATCAGTTGCTTGCTCGCTATTTCTGGCAGATCAGAGACAGAGGTACTGTAGTATTACGAGTGCTTGCGCGAGACTTCGAGCGTCGCTATGAGACCCCGCCCACACGCACGTCGTAAATTATATTGGCGGCTGAATTTAATTTGGCGGTGTGTTCATAATCCGCCAAACCACCAAATTAAATTCCCCGCCAAATTTTCCGGCCATACGGTATTGCGTGTCTGTCGTATCCCTACAATAGAGCCTACTGACTCATAGCTATGATACTTGTACTCATTATATAGCAACCAACAACAACTGTACAATGTGGATGCCATCAATTACCGATTACGAGTGTTGAAATGGTGGGATTTCTACTTACTGATCACTATGACATAATTATACGTACTGCGTTATTATTAAGACCTATTAGCGTATTTGTTCAAGAAGCAAACTGACTCTTTGGAAGAAGGCTTCAGTGAAAACTTCAGTGCCCCCTTTCCTTTTTAGTTTACAGAATATACGTACGAATATTGGAAAATGACAATTATAGTAGATAGATAGATAGACAGATAGATATAGATAGATAGTTTTTCAACAGGTATCTCAGCTCAATTGAATCAAGTCCTGCATAAGTGTGAAGGGATACTGTAGAGTAGATGCACCACATTTGGTCGTGGCCAATCACCACATACTGCAAATTCCACATAGCACTACGAACACTTCACTACAGGATATGCACACATCCATTGAAGCATGCAGTAATGGTGCAAAATGCCATGCATCCCATGACCTCTGTGACAGTGTCTGTTGCTAGTGTGAGGCAATATTACTTCCTGGGCTTGGTACCACTGCCAGCACAAATGGCGCCATCTTCACCTCTGCCACAGCAGTGTCTCATCCCCTAGGCCTGACAGACCAACCTATGTTTATGTGAACCTATTTCCTACAGCAGGACACCATCCCAAATGGTGCCTTCTACAACTGCATCTTGTTCCTTATGCCTGACAGACCAACCTATGTTTATGAGAACATATTTCCTACAGCAGGATGCCCTACAGCAGGATGCCATCCCAAATGGTGAACTGCATCTTGTTCCATAATATTATGCCTGGCAGACCAACCTATGTTTATGTGAACATATTTCCTACAGCAAGATACAGAATGTATTGTACAACAGGATATGTTTACACAAAGTTTGTTTTTTGTGGTCAGTGTGTGCTGCCCCGTGTGACCTAGTCTCTAGTCTCGTTCCCAGACCCCGAACGTGCAACCGCGGGTGTGTGTTGGGGGTCTGGGAACGATCGCGAGACTACATGTGACCCAGCTGTACAGTCAAACAATATGGGCATTAACCCTCGAGTGACTAGAGCTGCATGTACTTAGAGTTCATTATTGGATAGGAAACACATTGCACACACACACACCAACACATTCACACCGACAATTGCACACACACATGCACATACACACACATACACACACATACACACACATGTACATACGTACACACCCCCACCCCCACCCCCACCCCAACATCCCCCACATACAACTCACGGAATGTTGCGAAAAGCCACTCCCTGTGACAGGTCTGTCACCTCCGTTCACCACTCCTCCACCCACTCCTTCCCCTCCCTCCCCATCCTCCGACCCACCATTACCCTCCACCAGAGACGACAGCCTAGGAGGATGGAGAGGGGAGCGTATAAGTGGCCAACCAGTCACAATATGTTAACACTTTAGTGAACCATGATGTCATAGCTGTTTGCACTACGCCACACCTTCCTATGTGTGCACCATGTGACCAGAGTATTGGTACACAATACTCTAATGCATTTCTGTACATATTCACAGTCAAGTGTAGTCTACAAGGAGGCAAAGCAAGAGTGTTGGAGTACCTTTCGAGCAGTTGTGTGTTCTTCTGAAGAACTTTGTCATTTTCCTCCTGGGAGACACACCTGAGAATGCACACACAGTATGGGACAGAGGAGAGACAAGAGTGGCATAAGTAACAGATCCATGCAATCAGCACTTCTTTTAGTGGTGGGCAGGAAGGGGGCATCTGTCTCCCCGTTTGGACCCCCCCCCCCCCCCCCCCCCCCCCCCCCCCCTTGAAAATTGAGGCTGTCCTGAACAGTTAGAAGCAAACTGGCTTTGCTGCCCCTCCAATTTGTCACACCACACCGTCTCTATCACACCAGCATTTTGAACGAGTACTCTGCCTTGCGCAGTGTCTGCTGTAACTAGGGACTTATGGTCTAAAACACTACCTGAGTTCTAGGCCACATGCTGCGAGAGTGAGAGGATTGATAGATTATAAATTCCAGGTTAACATGGTTCAACAGTCCCATAATGCTATTGGTCAGTCAGTACAGTTTACTGCAGACAAGAACACGACATCATTGAGAAGCCAAATTAAGGACACAGGGAATAATAGAGAAGGAAATCAAAACAAGATATAATGACAGGGGTTCTTTCATCACATCCTGTTACAGATTCGATCACTACAGCCACAGGAAATGTAACTATATATGTGGTAGTAGTTGGTAACTATGATGGGGGGGGGGGGGGGGGGGGGTGACAGAAGGATGTGTCCATGTCTCCAATGACCTTTCTCCTTCCGTGGAGATGTGAAGTGGGTACAAGGCATCCTTTAACTTAACTTCGGTTCAACAGCCAGCACCATGTTCTTGGATGGGCACATGCAACTAGAGTATCCGGCAATTGTCAGCGAGCACAAGTTCTCAGGTCACATGCGTATCATAATGGCCTGGGAGGGAGGTAGGAGACCACACCTGCAGCAGCTGCCGATATAACCTCTAATAGCAGATTCGTTTGCTTTGCTCGCGACAACTGCAGTTCAGATGTCTACGCACATCACCATTTGCTGGCTGTTAGTATTTGTACTGGATCAGTGGTTGTGGAGGATATATGTTAAATTCCCATCCTGGTAATTACATGTACCAACGCTGATGACATAGTGCTAGAGTACTTGCAGGGTGTCATCACACATCACATCACTGCTAGTGATGTTAGCTATTCAGATGTGCAAGTGCATATTATGTGGTGCAGGGTGTCATCACACATCACATCACTGCTAGTGCTAGTAGGGCTACCAGAGGATGTAAGGTAGAGTTACGTATATCACCCACAGAAAGAGTAACCAATTAAACCTGTCACCTGTTAATTTCTGAACCCCTATCACTATTATCCATATATGGTACTGCACTTCCAGGAAGGGGTAACAATCAGTTTGCAAACATAAGGGTGCTAGGGAATGCCTGGTATGTGGGTGTACAGGTTAGCTTCTCACCCCAGCGCATGTCAAGGGCAGTACGAAAGCGGGCTGGAGGAATGGAGGCTTCCTGGAGGAATGGAGGATTCCTGAAAACAGCATGTAAATCAGTGCCCTACTGACAGTAACCATGGACCACGGAGCCACTGAGCGGTCAACATTGGGTAGTCTTGAAGATTTTTCTCAAGTTCAGAAAGCCATTCTACATAGTACAAAGTACATGCCTTTGATAAAAGGCTGCATCATAATGATGGCAAGACCATGGTAGTAGAAACTATGTGAGAGTTGCACATTCTTATTCACACAAAAATTAGGCATTCAATTTTCAAAACAAGTGCGTGTGCGTGGGTATACACAGGAGCCCATAACGCGGCGCTCATAAGATCCTGGAATACAGTTGGCATGCAGTGTTTTCTGGGAAGGAGCAAAGGAATCTGTAAATATAGCCTGTCCTTCCAATGAAAGGGGAGATCGAGTACCTTGAACAGCAGTAAGAGGGGGTACGCAAACACGCTGCTTCTACATCAGAGGAAATACCTGGTATGAGGCCACAATGTGGGAGTGCACACAGCTGGTTACTGTTGTGGTACTGCACTACTCAGAGGGAACAAAGTGCACTAAGCTAAACATGCTCCTACTAGCCGACGTCATTCAATAACAAATTGAATTAGGTAGGTACACAACCGCTGACCACTCACTATTCACATCACTATTCACATCACTATTCACATCACAATTAAGGGTTTCCTTGAGGTTATTTTCAGTCTGTAGAACACTTAATCATACCCTAATTTCTGTTCCTGGCGTTGCTGGTAAGCTATATACTAAGCATAATTATATGCGAGTTAACCACACCCACCAATTAACGAACTTGCCCTGAGAAATGCCAACCTGCTGTAGCTGAAAATAGGCCATGAATGCTGGAAATGGAGGCCATACAAGGCAAAACGTCTACTTTCATAAGTCCTTTTACCGTATAGCGGGAAAATTTGGCGGGCATCAAATTTGGCGATTTCAGCTAAAACGCTGTATTTTTAAATTTGGCGATTTTCGATCCTCGACACAAATGACGTAACGGCAATGACGTAAGCCTCAGCGTGAGGCGCTACAGTGTGAACTGTACATGTATCGATCGAGTGCGACCAGTTAGTTACCAGCTAACCATGGAGACCTTCGAAGTAGAGGGATGTGTCAGAGGCCATCACGTTTTCCATACAGCATGGAGCCCCACAGTCTGAGAGCGGCGACTGGATTGCGCTGTGGTGGTGATGCGCTCGAGCGCAATCGTTGGCAACGTCCCTCACACTCGTTAACGGCTTATAGTTCCTTCCCTGAGAGAGAGGAATCCCCGCTGTCGCGTTCTCTTGGGAGTATACAATAATGGACGGTGCATGCAGTGTACAGCGCTACCATACTACGTACGTATACTAATGTGCGTGCGCATACCTGAGTGGCCGGCCGGCTAGGGTGCAGTTTAATATTGGCGGAATTTAATTTGGCGATTTTTTCCTGCACCGCCAAATTGCCAAATTGCCAAATTAAACCCCCCCCCCCGCCAAATTTTCCCGCTATACGGTATGCCAAAAACGATGGAAATGGCCCTTCTAGTGCCAACCAAGACCTTTCTACCATGGAGCCCAGACACGGCCATGCTGTTTGCACCCTTCAGGTAAGGTGGGTGGACCTTTCCTCCTGTTCTGCCCTTTCTGCTGACACAGACCCAAGGACATTGCTGGATGTGACATCATGAAGCTGAAAGTCTCACGTTGCAGATGTGCAACGTTAAGTACAAGGGATAAAGTGCACTCACTGTGCAAAAGATGCTGTTTCTAAATTGGTAGAGGAGATATGTCAGGTGTATTCATGCCGTCACAATGCGGGTGTGCCTCAGGCTAGCAGTGACGTACACTACGGAAAGTACAGATGGAATCTATGGCCTGCCACAGTCACACTTGCTTCTGTTTCTTCTAATGGCAGGTCTCTAGCACAGCAACGTTACATCATTTCCTGTTTTGACATGCGTTCTCATTGGTTATTAAAGTAATAATTCCTAATTCCAGATTCCTGAACTATACTGCAACCTAAAGGGGCTGTATCATATGCTAAAGTGGCGGTCAGAAACCAAGCCAGTTAGTCGGTATACATTCTTTGTTCCACACCCACCCACCCACACACACACACCCACACACACATACACACACACACACACACACACACACACACCACACACACACACACACACTCTCTCACACACACACACACACACACACACACACACACACACACACACACACACACACACACACACACACACACACACACACACACACACACACACACACAGAGGCATCCAATTTAGAACATTCACCTGAGAGTACAGTTAGTGTATCGTGGTCAGAAACCATGCCAGAGTTAGTCGGCATACATTCTTTGTTCCGGCAACACACACACAAAGTGGCATCCAATTTCAAAACATTCACTTGAGGTTGTGTGGGAGTACAGTTGGTGTGCTTGTACGGTACAGTGTTTCTTGGAAGGAACAAAGTGAACTATGCTGCTGCTAAATTCAATAACAAGTCCTGCATAAACTCACTCACTATGGATTATCTCACCCTGATGGTAATGGCATCATTGGTCAAACCAGCGAATGAGCATTACAAGTGAGCTGCACTTACATGTAATACCTTAGTCGCGCGTTATTAGGGGCATGCACCTATTACTAGTAACCACAGGAAGGAAATATGCGCCTATAAGTGAGATGCGCCTAATAACGATAATTGACATTCCTCGAATAGGAAGTGCGCTTCAATTCGAATTATAGCTGTTTTCCACTCCGTAGGATCGAAAATGGTCTTAACAGCAAGTACCTGGGACAAGAGTTGAACCTGACCTAACTGTGAATATGCGCCTATAAGTGAGCTGCGCCTAATAACGACTAACACACAGCCATGGCATACCACCAGCATACGTAACTGCTGTCCGTACTTGCATGGTAGAGGATGTAAACAGAATCATTGGCTAATTAAGAATGTGAAATCCACAACCAGCTCAATTCCAAGCAGCCACAGAACAAGTTCAATCTGTCACCTGATACAGTTGTTCCTTATTAGCAGCATCCACATATAGTACACACAGTGCAGTGGTTCCAAGGAAGGAGTGAGCTCATGCAAACACTATGTTTCTAGCTACTTTGTAGAGGAAATGTCTGGTATGTGTGTACAGCAGTGCTTCAGGATAGCAGTGATGTAGTCTCGTTCCCAGGCCCCTCCCCAGCTTTTAGCCTGGGAACGAGGCTAGCAGTGATGTGCACTACAGAAGGTAGGTAGAGCTGGATCATTGTCTATTGCGCTGTATCAGCACTAGCTTGTTTCCCATCCGAGGGCAGATCTCTAGTTGTCTATACAGCAATGTTACATCGTCTCCTGTTTAGGCATGGCTGTACTGTACAATTCCAGATTTCTCAACACTGGGTGTAACCTAAAAGGATGCATCGTATGCCAAGGTGGTGGCAAAATAGAAACGGGAGTTGCACTCTCTTATTGTTGCTCATCCAGTTTCAAGAGGCATCCATGCAATTTCAAAGGACGTGTCGATTATCAAACAGTGCCTCAGTGTGTGTGGGAGTACAGTCGGTATGCTATTTGTGCTACTGTGCTTCTCTGAGGAAACAAAGCGTGCTGTGCTGAACATGTCACAGATTGAGAACAGTGGCCAGTGCAGTGACCAAGCACTGTACAATTCCATTCTGGGTGCAACCAAAAGGATGCATCGTATGCCAAGGTGGTGGCAATAGAAATGGGAGTTGCATTCTCTTATTGTTGCTTGTTATGACAAACACAAACAAAGAGGCATCGAATTTCAAGAGGCATCCAATTTCAAAGGAGCCGGTATGCTTTTTGTGGTATTGTGCTTCTCTGAGGAAACAAGCGCACTGTGCTGAACAGGTCACAGATTGAGAACAGTGGCCAGTGCAGCGACCTAGCACGGCAGGCCCTATGCCAAGGGCGGCAATGGTACCATTATCGTCAGGGTAAAATACTAAAGGTACACAGCCTCAGCTTCCGAGGACAGTTCTCTGGTAGTCTGCGCTGCTTCCGGCACAGTAAGTTACCAGCTGAACAGGCCTCTCCTTCTGGCGCTGTGGGGTTTATTTTTTGCCTCAAGAATTTGCTGTGTATGTGTGAATCACTGTTGAGTCATAGCCTCGGTCCCAGGCTCTCTCCTCTAAAAACGGGGGGAGGAGAGAGCCTGGTAACATTCGCTAGAAAAGCTGTCGACTTCCGGCGCATCATCAGCCATGTGATAAACGAAGGAGACTCCTAGCCTCGTTCCCGAGGCTAGTCGAGTCATAAGTGTCGTACAGGGATGGCGTTCTGCTCAGGCTGTCTTGGTTCTGCTTTCTATTCCATACCAAGATATTGATCCGGAAGGACAAAAAGTCCTTTTCATACTAAAGACAAATGCTTTCCTATGCTGAATGGCTGTGAATGCACTTACTTGTTTCAGTATTCCTCAATTGCTCACACCATACATCAACAAACCAGTAACAATGACTGGAAAGGGTTAACCGTCAGCATATACCGGAATGATTCCACAGTCAATAGCAAATGTTGGGAGTAGTGCCATTACAGCACACTATATACTCACTTCACAGAGTCTTAGAGTTACTTCATTTGTGGCCAAGAAAGTCAGCACTGAGCTAGCATAAGAAACATTGTGGCTGCTGCTAGCTAGCTGTCCAAACAGCATACATCAACATACAAGTAACAATGACTTGAAAGGGTTAACCGTCCGCATACTGGAATGATTCTGGTAAGCCGCCATATATACCACAGTCAATAGCGAATGTTGGGAGGAGTACTATTGGGTTACAGCACACTATACACTCACTACATACCACAGTCCAAAGCAAATGTTCGGAGGAGTACCATTAGATTACAGCACACTACATACTCAGAGTCTTCAAAGACCCTGAAGTTACTTCATTTGCGGCCAAGAAAGTCAGTACTAGGCTAGTATAAGCTAGGTAAAAGTTGTGGCTGCTGCTAGCTACGTATATAGCTGTCCAAACAGCAGCAGCTGTGTGTTCACTAGCCCTACACACAGAGAGCAATTTGAAGCCTCAGATTGTCCACAATTAATATGAAGCCTCAAGAACAAGAACCAACCTAAGTTGTCTTCACCTTGATCTTTTCTTTGATCAGGCCATCTGCTTTGAGGTATCTTTCAAAAGTGGTTCTGAGTACTGTTTGATAAGGTGGCCACCTCCAGTATAGTGAGAAAGCTGCTGGCTGTGTACCAACAGGTTTCCACAAGAAAGAAACATTGTAAGCTGTGAACATTAAGTACTGTTATCTTATAGTCTAGCTGTTAGCCCCCTCTCCACCACCAGTTGGGTGGAGAGGGGCTAGGGGCTAGACTGTGAACAATAGTAGTGTTTGTCACATAGTATCATTCTGAGGCTTCATCACACCCATATTAGCAGAAAAACTCATTTCTGAAACATGATAGTTACTGCAGTGACAACATAGTTACTGCAGTGACAACATAGTCACTGCAGTAACTACGTTGTCATAGTTACTGCAGTGACAACGTAGTCACTGCAGTGACAACGTAGTTACTGCAGTGACAACGACAGTCCTGTGACCGGACAAAGTTTTTCGAAGTTGGATACAGCTGAACGATTCTTACAAGCTACGAAGGGGTGTCATGCACCACCAATGAAGTAAGTCCTCTTGACCAGCTGGTTAAACTGCTCTGTTTTCGAGTCCTCGATCAATCAGTGACCATCAGACGCTCTCTGCGGGGCGTGTGTGGATGGCTGAGTACGAGACTACGTATGACAAAGGACCCCCAACACACACCAGTTCTGAACCTTATCAACAAGAAGACAATGTTATTCGATATTCTCACACAACCAGAACTTAGCACTACACACAAGCAGTCATGTCCAGCTTTGCCCACAATAGTCAGGATTTGGCTGACAGTTCCGGACAGCCAACAACATCCCGGAATGACCAGGACTTTATTCCTAGCAGCACATGATCATGAGAATACGAAGTCACACACTATTCCTCTTACATACTTAGTATCAGTCTGCATAGAAATTCTATTTCTGTATTAGTCATGTATATAATTACGTACAGTGTCGAATACTGGCGACACGTAATTTCTCTGAACATAGTAGTTATGATTTCTAGAGGTAGGTGCATTTTCTGCAAGAAATTCATCTATAATTCACCCACGTGCCAGGAAGCAAGCAAGGATAAGATTGTTGCTCATTTAGCACATGAACAGTAGCAGGAAACCTAGCGTGAAAGAGAGATCAAGGTACGTATTGCAGCTGTGTGGGCTCCCAAGCTGTGTGGGCTCCCAAGACACAGCCAGACACACCATGACCAGAAACACTATGACACACCGGTTGCACCTAATGATGCAATAAACTGCCTAGAACAGGTAAAGAGCTGTCAATGTACCAGGGCTGTCAAATGTACATAAACACAACTACTGTTTGTTTACACTGTCATCATGCAGTGGACTGATGCAATCACCTCTGTAGTCTCCGCAGTGAGTCACCCAGAGCGGCTTCATCTAGTGAGGACTCTACGGAGCTTCTGTGGGAGTGGGAGGGAGTGGGGGAGCATAAGCTTGCAGGTTGACATTCAGAATACAGTGTAGTGACTGCAAACCCACTCACACACGATAACATCCTGGGTCATGTGAATCTGAATATACCCAACTATTTCACCACCCCCACTGAATGCAGACTAGCTGTCTTGAGTTACGTGACTCGATCACCACATCTACTCACATATTGTAGCTTCCACTGGATGCCCAGTCATGTGACTCACCACACCCACTCATATGTCATAGCTTCCACTGGATGCCTGGTCATGTGACTCGATCACCACACCCACTCATATGTCATAGCTCCCACTGGATGCTTGGTCATGTGACTAACCACACTCACTCCACTCTACACTTTGCTATAGCTCCCACTGGCCATGGAAGCTGTCTGTCCTTGTTCATGACCACACCCCCTGGATAGTAACTATCTGGAGTCATGTGATTCTGACCACACCCATGCTTACTTTTGTCCAGACATTCCACTGGATGTCGACTGTCTTGACTCCGTGCGCTGGTACCCCCTTCCTTCCCTGCTACTGTTGGAGCTCTGTTTGGAGGCCTGAGAGATCTGACGAGCAAACTCTGCAGTTCCGGGATTCTGAAGGAGAACAGAAAAGTGAATAACTATCAGAACAAGGTGCATACCATATTGCTACACATTTTTGTGCACTTTATTCTTGCGGACATTGCAAGACCTTACAGCATCGCAAATAAAAGATCGCAACAAAATAATTAATGGGAGTGGCTCTAGTGGGTGGGGTTATAATGAACACAACTGACATTGAATCAATGAACGTTAGCAAGCTGTCCCCGCAGCAGTAATAGACCAGGCTTGTGTATCATGACAAGACTGACGGTGGTACCTTACAGTGTCCTTCTCACTGGGAAGTTGCGTCGTCGGTGTGGTAGCAACTTGCAAAGCGAACGAGAAAACAAAGCGGCTGCACAAACTTGTACCAACTGAGGGAGATGCTAAGATTACAAAACTCTTAGCCACAAAATAGTAAGATAAGATTTCACTAGCCAAAAATTGAACACACACACAAAATAACATTACAAGGTCAAACAGCAACTCACCACAGTCTGCATCGCAGGGTCTGTTGTGAAGTCGGTAAGGGAGCTGAATGGAGTGCTCTTGCGCTGGAAGGAAGTGGCAAATAATAGCAGTTGATATAATTTTGAGTCGCTGACAAAAGCATAAACATTTCAAACCAGATTAATTTTCACAGCCCTACTTGAAGTGTTTGAGAAGAGATTGCATTCACTTGTATTAGGGGTGCTACATGTACCTACTTTATCTGAGATACATCAAATACATGGGCAGGATCATACATACACCCCAGCCACTAGGCTTTCAACTAGCTATACAGATATCACACGTCGAGCTGTAAATCACTAGCAGCTCTAGTTTTGAGTGTTCTTGCATCATCCACTAATTCAAATATGATTCACAGTCTACCTCCTCGATGGCGACAACAAGGACGGAGATCACTCACTTATACCTATTCAGTGACTACAGCCATAGGGATAACAAATGGTGTTACGCATAATTATAACGGCCATGTGTGCTGTGCCTGCTAGACTGCTCAGGGGAGAGTGAGCTGGCGGAAGGGAGGACATTCAGACTTAGTCTACACTACGGATATGACAAGTTGTTCACTGAGGTAGGTAGAAGAAAGTTAGGTGTGTAATGCAAGATACGTATCGTGAGTTACACCCAATATCCAATAGCTATCTGATTATCGTGAAACCAATAAGCTATCTTAACTGATATTTGTCCTGAGGTGTCTGTTAACTTCAGGTAGGAGTGCACCCTTACCTAATCATAAAGGTATAATCCTATAGGTCTATAAGGAATAGGTTATTCTTTTAACAATGATAGTGTAGGATTACACCAACCAAATATATACCTCTACAATGGGATTACACTTAACCTACTTAAGCATGGGTAGGGTTACAACCATAAGGAAATGGATTATACCCTAAGGTGGGAGTGTGGTCACAACAGTGAGGTTGGATTTCACCTCCTTGAGTAATTCTATACCCTAAAAGTGGTAGTCTCTACCACAGAGTATGTACCAAGCACCCACCTCGTATCAAGCGCCCACCACCCTCTTCACGCCAAAGTTACTGCACAGGGTCCAAAAGCAGTGTAGTAAGGGCCCACCCATCACAAAAATCTTGAGCAGCATTTCCAACTTAGTTTAGCAATGGTGTGCTTTCTCTGGTGAGCGTTTTCTTCTCAACGACTTCGCGAAGACACGCAATCAGCTTATCCCAGCACTTGTTGTTCATACGTAGCTGTTTGACTCCATACGTATGTAGCTGCTCCAGCTCTGCAAGCCCTGGAGCACCACGCGCTCGTCCACTGATCTGTTTTTCAAGGTTGTAGTTCTCGCACCGTCGAGCACTCGAAACTCAATTGGCCTGCAGGAAACCTGCAATATTCCTATCAACATTCCTGAGCGTGACATGTTCCGGTATGTACGAACGAACGTACGTACGCACGTACGTACATACGCATATAGTGAGAAATAGATCCCCCATTCAGAGCCTCGCGCTAATGCGCTCGGCAATTATGAACTGTATGCATTTGCTGCAATGATGAATCGTGTGGAATGGTACATACAATTGGTAAGGAGTGGCACAAAGTTGCCGGGACTGATGTGAATTGAAGCCAGGTTGAAGGAATTGAACTAGAACTAGAACGTTGCATAGAGTAGGGTGAGTCGCAGGAATCAAATTAGCTGAAGGATTTGAATCGAATGATTCTGCTTCACATCCTCAACTGGTGCCCTGACTCACATTCCCTAGCCTCGTACCCAGTCCCACGCCCAGCTTTTCGTCGCTTGCAGTACTAAGCAGCGACAAAAAGCTGGGTGTGGGACTGGGAACGAGGCTACACATTCCCAATACCAGTGCGCTGACCTGCATACTGTACTATAGACATGCAGTTAGCTTCACAGTTCCAGTAAATAGTGCATTTCTCCAGGAATGGTAATTAAACTAGTGGTTCAAAACTGGAACTAGAACGTTGCGTAGAGTAGGGTGAGACGCAGGAATCAAATCAGCTGAAGGATTTGAATCGAATGATTCTGCTTCACGTCCTCAACTGGTGCCCTCACTCACATTCCCAATACCAGTGCCCTGACCTGCATACTGTACTATAGACATGCAGTTAGTTTCACAGTTCCAGTAAATAGTGCATTTCTCCAGGAATGGTAATTAAACTAGTGGTTCAAAAACATACTGAGTCCATAGGCGAAGTGATTCTGTAGTTGTCTAGTGATTCAACAACATACTCAGACCTTTGCCACAACAGATACATGTACACCATTCCATCTGCATGACCCATGGCATTGCAGGGCTTCATAGACAGCGAGGAACCGCCAACCAGACAGTTTCCTTCGTCACAAAATGTTGATGTTTGCGTCTTGAGAGTCGGTGCATTAGTTTAAGTGTCAAGGTGCTCCTGATTCATCACATTGACAGTGTATTATTACACGACTGCAGTTTCGTTCCCAGGCCTTCTACACCTCCAGTTTTTGATTGCTTCATACCGCAAGCGATCAAAAACTGGAGGTGTAGAAGGGGTGGGTTTCAGCCTTGTGGGCTTCATCAGGTGCAGGAATACGGCGACACACATGCACTTGGGGGGACTTACGGATATTCCGGAGCTTTGATTAGCTCTTATGGAGCTGCGTTTAAGTACGTCGTACTTCAAGAGTCCTCCCTCAGAAGGCACCACTCGCAAGTCCTCGTTTCATTAACACTGCGTACAAGCTACTTATCGCGCTAAAAATACTCACTCATTGCTTGAGGCCCCGCTCACACACGCTTGCTCATGCGCACACTCGAGTGTAGGCCACCATCGTACGGATAGTGCAACAGTGAAATATATACGTAAGTACGTGCACTCGTTGCAAGCGATGTATGCATGTGCTCCCGTGCATCGTTCCTGCACACACACACGCACACACTCCCGTGACCCCAGTTAGTACACATACGTGCAAGCACTAGATATGGGAGCGTGTAGGAGTGATAAGTGGGTGATTGTGCAATTACTCGCAAGGGTACCTCAAATACACTCTCAGGACGTACTATAGGTCTTCCAGAGCTTCATTTGTAGTGTAAATTTGTGACGGAAACGGTTCTGCAGCTTATGAGCGCTGCGAAGGAGCGTCAAACTACCGTACTTGTTTGGGTCCCATCTGTTGCAGGTTAGCAGTCACACAACGCTCGTTTCAAATGGCTAGCTAGGCTACAACTCCACCTACTTTGTTAAGAAGCCTGTGAGGGCTCGGAGAAGTGTCAAAAACTAACCATCCACGATAGCATTCCCAACACCTGCCCACCTACTTACATGACGTCACACACAGCCTTGCGCGTACACAGACAGCAAACGCCAGCAATTCAAATCCATATAAGGAGCGTTGCGCTGCTATCCTGCGCCTGATGGTTATGCTAGTTGGCCGCTCCTTCCGCTATGGGCCCCTGATGACACAATATTCATTGACGGATTAAACTAAGTGACTATGCACGCCCAGGCTACTGAGACTCCTGGGCCCCTGAGAACAGCTAATTTTGGCTCCAGTGGACAGTTTCCTGTCTGCAGAGGCCCATGGTGCAGTCCCTGTGCATGGGGTTTACTCACACTTGAAAGTAGTTTTGATTTCCTCCTCAGCGGTTTCCTGCCCATGGTGGTTATGAATATTGAATTGTGGGTAGACCTAATATGGCCATCACTCAAAGCAAAGAATTAAACTGACCATTAATTTTGCTCATGCCTATTATTTCCCCCTTGAAGCTTGCTGTATTAAATTAGTAAACAAACCAGTTGTTATTCTTCTCAAGTTTACTATGGAAGCTACAGCCAAACATAGGAACTGATGACAAACAGAAGGAAATAACACGGCTTTGTTAGGTAGCAGACTACGAAGCACCTTTAATTAGAGTCCATATGGCTCATGCACAAATATAGCAGTCAGAAACAGCAGTTGCACTGATCAAGGGCTTGTGTGATGATTTGCGACTTCTTCACGGTTTACATGCATATTCATACGCCTTTCCTCATTGTCACAGTCACTAGAGCTAGCCATTAGGGTCAATTTAGACTCTTACAAGAATACATCTCACACCAAGAGTCTTCTTGCGGACATAATAAAATCTTAATTTTGTGTGTTACCCTGTAGCAAGCTCTTGCCCTGCATTCGCATTAGCATGGTATACGACAGTTCTTTCTTCAGCAGTATCGTGAACTCTCACCCCTCACTGGGTGTGCGAGAGTCAGTCCAACTTAGGAACATTCTTCTGAGTGTCATGCCAGGAAAGGGTCTGTGGAAAGCTTGCTGTCTCTCTTTGGTACATACCATTGCAACAGCCACTGGTGACCCTTTCAAGGTCAGTTTGTGGGGTTACAGAAGCCAATAGAAGAAAATGTCTAACACTGTAATTTCAAAACGACTTCCTGTGTGTCAGTGTGATGGCAAGACTTACACATGAACCTTCCGTTTTGGTGAAAACACAGCCTCCAGAAGTATCCCTTGCCAATGGCAGTTATTACTAACCAGAGCACATACAATTTGTATAGCATGCCGACATGTTGCTTTTGTGTTGCCCAGTTCCCAGCCCCCCCCCCCCCCCCCCCGCCCCCCGCCTTTCAGCACAATTAATCGGGAGAGGGACTGGTAAATTCATCACGTGAGTGTGTCAGGGTAGAAAGACAGGTGGAAAGACTTGAAATTAATGTGGGCACACTGGGGCTCCGGAAAGCAAGAAGAGAGAAGGTACCAGGTAACATACCACACGTATCAAGCTAGCGAGGGGTGACCATCATACACACTAGGGTAGATGGTAGAACAACATGCAAAACATCGCATTCTCGTTCTGAAAATTTTGCCATTTGTCAATTACGTCATGCTCACGTGAGGAAATGTACCAGGCCCTCCCCACTTTTCAGTAATGCAAGTGACTAAAGGCTGGGCGCAGGGCTGAAGCTAGCTTTCATGGATCTAAAAAAACCTGGGCCAAAAGCATGTTCAAAATCGGAATAGTGAAGGCTCAAACGTTCCCGACAGGAATGTACATGAGTGTAACCTAGCTTGCTCTCAGTACAAACTACAGTAGCCTCGTTCCAGTCGCCTGGGAACGAGGCTAAGGTGATTGGAATGAGTAAAACTACAGGAATGTATTACAATGTACATATTGGAGGGTGACCTTGCTTGTATAGGAACGTGTATGTGAGGGCAACCTTGCTTTCAGTACAAACCACAGGAATGCATGAGGGCACCCTTGCTCTAAGGTTATTACATGAGGGCAACCTTGCTTTCAGTACAATGTATAGGAACGTACCGTATTTCCGCGATCAAACGCCACACTTGATTAGTGGCCGCCCTCAAATAATAGCCGCACCTTCAGAAGGGCTGAAAGAAATAAACGCCGCCCTTGTTTAGTAGCCGCGGCTAGTATATTCGAATGGTTGGCGATCGAAGCGCTTTGTCTAAGTTAGCCCTCAAGGACTGCGACTGTTTCACTGTGAGCGTGATTGTTGGTCATATTCCCCGAGAGCTGTCTAAGCGTTTGGCGTTTTCTGAGGTCGAGGCACGGGGAGTGAGCGACGTGTGACCGGTGAAATATTTCATGCTTTGGCGTTTCCTACCGTTTTGTCGGGATGAATACTATGGTACCGCAAGGCCCAGGGCTGAAACAAACTTATTTGTGCTCCAATCCGTTTCCTCGCTTCCTTGTTCATGCTGAGTTTAATAAACGTCTCCCTTGATTAGTGGCCACCCTCAAATAGTAGCCGCAGTAAATCGTGTGATGAAATCAATAGTAGCCGCGGCGTTTGATCTGTACAATGTGCTATTACATGAGGGCAACCTTGCTCTCAGTACAATGTATAGGAAGCTATTACAGGAGGGCAACCTTGCAATGTATAGGAAGCTATTACAGGAGGGCAACCTTGCTCTCAGTACAATGTACTATTACATGAGGGCAACCTTGCTCTCAGTACAATGTATAGGAAGCTATTACATGCAGGAGGGCAACCTTGCAATGTATAGGAAGCTATAACAGGAGGGCAACCTTGCTCTCAGTACAATGTGCTATTACAGGAGGGCAACCTTGCTCTCAGTACAATGTACTATTACATGAGGGCAACCTTGCTCTCAGTACAATGTGCTATTACATGAGGGCAACCTTGCTCTCAGTACAATGTATAGGAAGCTATTACAGGAGGGCAACCTTGCAATGTATAGGAAGCTATAACAGGAGGGCAACCTTGCTCTCAGTACAATGTGCTATTACAGGAGGGCAACCTTGCTCTCAGTACAATGTACTATTACATGAGGGCAACCTTGCTCTCAGTACAATGTACTATTACATGAGGGCAACCTTGCTCTCAGTACAATGTGCTATTACATGAGGGCAACCTTGCTCTCAGTACAATGTATAGGAAGCTATTACAGGATTACAGGAGGGCAACCTTGCTCTCAGTACAATGTGCTATTACATGAGGGCAACCTTGCTCTCAGTACAATGTATAGGAAGCTATTACAGGAGGGCAACCTTGCAATGTATAGGAAGCTATTACAGGAGGGCAACCTTGCTCTCAGTACAATGTGCTATAACAGGAGGGCAACCTTGCTCTCAGTACAATGTGCTATAACAGGAGGGCAACCTTGCTCTCAGTACAATGTGCTATTACAGGAGGGCAACCTTGCTCTCAGTACAATGTATAGGAATGTATTATTATTACGTATGTGTGAGATTGTATTGCCAAATAAGGAACAGTCATGGTCTATTAGGACGGCCAGGAAGGTTCTGTCAACAGCTTGCTGTCTTTAGCATAATAGCCATTTGTCATCAGCTTTTAGGGCTAGGTCCAGAAAGCTTCAAACAACAAGACCTTAATACAACATCCTGTGGACATAGTATCCCCTAATTCTCAAGACAAGGAAACCAGTCCAGGAAGCTTCAAACAACAAGACCTTAAAACAACATCCTGTGGACATATCCCCTAATTCTCAAGACAAGGAAACTGGTTAATTCACAATGACATCATGACTTTCATATGAACCAACCAATTCTGGTCAGAAAACAGCCTCCAAAACATCCCCAGCCAATCATTTCCGCTGTGCAAGGCCTAGACAGCCATCGCAACCTCCTGTTTACACACTGTGGAGGACGCCAACCCCATAACAAACCCTTGTCTGCTTAAGCACAACGAAAACTCTATAGGTGTGTGAAGACAAACCCACGTGCAATCAGCAACAGCAGTTCCACATGTCAAGGAAACATGGGAGATTGTGCTAGCCAAGTAATAGAAACTCTCATGGTTTATTTTGACTGGCAGGAACGGTTCCAGGGGTATTCACAGACACTTTACCTGCTGTCTCTTCCTCTGTGGGCAGTTATATAGTGGGCATGTTACGTACCACAGTTACCACCATTGGATGCCAATAACTACACGTATGTTCCCAAAACATTGTCATATGTGTAGCTATTCCACAGTACAAGAGGCTACCATATGATATAGTGATAGTGCTTTATTCTTGAGATACACCTGAGAAGCACTTCCAGATCGTGCTTTCACCAGGAACAGAAATGCTTCCGTCTCATAAAAGACTATGATACACATCTAAAAGAATGACACTGTGTTTTCCGAAAGTACGTTTGTGAGGCAGCTCTACTACAAATTGGAAGGTTTCTTAAAGGGACCGGAAAGCTACCTTCAAAGAAGTGGACGGCTTAGTACAAAGAACATTGGGTTTGTACACACACACACACAATACATACATTTCTGGGGCTTCACCCCATATTAAGCCAATCCCTACACTGCACAGTACAACCTGGCTAAGGACACTGAGCAGTACTACATTTACAATTATAGCTTGTGAAATAGGAGAGGGAGGGAGAGAGGGAGGCAGCGGCAATACCTCATGCTGCAGCAGCTCCCAGAGATCTTTCCTTCGTTTCTCATTGATCTGCAAGAGGCAACAGATACAGGGATGCTTGACTTGAAAATGACATTAAAAGTTGCCATAACCCATTCTCCATAACTCCCATCCTTCCACTCCTCCCTTTCACCTCTCATCCCCTCCACTCCTCCAAGTCCTCCCCTCCACTCCTCCCTCATCCCCTCCTCTCCTCCAAGTCCTCCCTTCCTTTCCTCCCTCATCCCCTCCTCTCTCCTCTCTTCTCTCATCCCCTCCTCCCCTCCCTCCTCTGAGTCCTCCACTCCTCCCTCCTCTCTTTCCTCTCCCCTCCCTCCCACCTCCATGATTTCTTTCTCGGCAGCTAGGATGCTGGTCCTCTTGTTGCCTAGCAACTGGAGGTTGTTCTGCAATGCCACGAACTGCCGACCGAAATCAAGACCATTCAGCCTTTCGTGGATGGTGGTCTCCGCATCTTGTGTTGCCCCTAGTAACACATCTTGCATCCGCCCCACTGTGGAGTAACCTGTGAATGTGTAGATAAGAGGGGAGCATGGCAATTGCTATACCTCCCCATTCCTTCCTCCCTGCATGCCCTTCTTTCTTATTCTCTCCCCCTCCCTCCAACTCTCCTTACCCACCCTCTTCCCCCTCCCTCCCTCTCCCCCCTCTCCACCCTTCCTCCTTCTCCCCACTTCCCTCTCCCTCTCCCCAATCCATTCCCCCTTCCCCCTCCCTCCCTCTCCCCCTTCCACCTGCTCCTCCTCTTTCCCTTTCATCTATCCGGAACAACAGACTGAATGTGCATAACTTCTTAGGTCCCATTTCTTAGGTCCCACTGTGACTCATCACTTGCGGTACGGAAAAGAGGGGAGGGCCTAGTGCATGAGCATGATGTAATCAAAAAATCTACAGAACGACAAGGCACTTCTTGTGTAACTGTTCAACCAACCATTCGGCGTATATGACAGCCGCCCCCAGTTAGCCAGACACTTAGTGTGTACTGGGAAATATCACGAGTCTGTTGCCGTATCAGAATGTGTTGGAAACATGAAAACATGGTAAGATACCTGGAACAATCGCTCTTCTTGCCGATCTGAGCCACAGTACAAACACCCAACTAATCCATCGCTACATTACTCACGTGATGGGATTACGCAGCAGGATCTCCCCAACTATAATTACTGCAAGCGACAAAAAGTAGGGCGGGGGAACAGTCTACATCTCCATCTGTTCTAGCAGCAGTAAGGTTCCAGGCCAGCATTTTGACAAGGCTTACATGGAACTGGTACTATATCCTTCATCTTGAATTCCTTGTGTTATACATCCATCGTTGGCAATAACATTCATGCCCTAGGGGGATGCGATAACCCACTTCCTACATGGGCGATATGGGAAAATACCACCCTAGCTGCACTGGTTAGCATTTGCCCTCAATTCTGTATGGGAATAGCCATATCAGACTGTGTTGGAAACAAGATAAACATGGTAAGATAACTGGAACAATCGCTCTTCTGAGCCACAGTGCATACACCCAACTAATCCATCGCTACATTACTCACATGAGATTACGCAGCAGGATTTCCCCAACTATAATTACTGCAAGCGACAAAAAGTAGGGCGGGGAAACTAGGCTAAGAACTTACACTAACAGTCTGCTACGTAACCGGTTATCAGGCTGGAGGAGCTTAGTTAATCTGATTCCACGCTGTCTACAGCATGAATGTGAAATCAACTTGCTGTGTCAATGCATCATCGTGGCCATCATGATGGCAGACACTCTGGTGCCTACAGTCTCCTCCATACCCAGACCAGAATAAAAGGAGGAAGGGGCATATGGTGACAACATTATACGTAACTCCAATCTGATTGGTTCACTTAACAGTTTCCTCACACTATTGGGTGCATGTGATACCTTGGTCTGACAGAACATTCAGTTGCATTGCATGAATTGAACCCATTATAATTTATAATTGTTCCTCACCACAAACTACAACCCTATTCAGTTCACTGTTTGAAGCCCAGCAAGCAACCTCAACGGACCAAATTAATTCAATATTAAGGCACATACAGATACACATTTTCCAGGATGCTGTGCCTAAAAATCTTTGGGATACTTCATACTCAGATTTCCAGGATGCTGTTGTCTTTATCTTTGCATTCATAATTCCCAGGACGCAGACTTATCGCAGGATAGGATGCTGTATTATCGGGATGCTGTTGTCTTGTACAGGACGATGTTGTCTTATCATTGCACTTGTATTTCCTGTAATTCCCAGGGTGTAGTTGGCTTATCAAAGGATAGGATGCTGTGTTAATGGGATGCTGTTGTCTTAAATACAGGAAGATGTTGTCTTATCATTGCTGTATGTTTTATCATTTCTTGTATTTTCTAGGATGCTATTGCTACGTATGTGGTTGTTAAAATACTCACGTTTCAATGAGGGAAGCCATTAAATACATGTGCCCAGTAAACAAATATAGTTGCTAAAATACTTTTCAATGAAGGAAGCCAATAAATACATCTACTCAGCAAACAAACAGAATATACAGTAGTTGCTAAAATACTGAAGAAAGCCAATAAATACTCAGCAGAATATACTCAAAATTGGTCAATGTCTATGCCATCCACCACCTGGGCATTACCACGGCCTGAACTCAGAGGCAGGAGTACAAACCGATGTATATACCTGAACCTAGTCTTGTTCCAAGGCCATTCCAACCACCAGTTACCGGGGTATTGACCACTTGCAGTATGCAAAATTAGGCGGGGGGAGGCATGGGAGATTTTATCGCATGAGTGACATCAATGTCCATGGACAGGGGGGCAACTGCAATAATGCATTTCACCCTCTCCTCGTGTCCTGAACAACGAGCAGTGTTTATGCTGCTTTGCTAACACTCCAAAAGGACTCCAGTCTCTAGCCCTTGGATGGAAACAACAGTAAAAAGGCTTCAAGATGATTCGCAGGGATGTCAAGGTGACATATATCCATGGTCAGCGACCCCGTACTGGTGTGCTGCTGATTTCGAGTCAATACTAAGCTATGTACATCCCATCAACACTCTATGTACAATATTGACCAGTCTCCTTCCAATTCTAAAGGAGGTTCTGGTAAATATTGTCATACCTCGCCTGAATTTCATATGATTCCCTCGCCTAATTCCTAATTGGAGATTATCCCACAGTACCAATTGGATTTCTTCCGTTTAATGGGTCATCACATCCACAGTGCTATACCTACTCAGCGCACAATGGCTCAATATTAAGCTAATCCGTCTGGTGAATATGATACAAATTTTCTCACTTGATAACAGACCTTATTTGGCTAAAACGATTTTTTTGTTGCTCAATATTAATTTAGTGACACATTTTTCAGCATTGGCTCACTTGACAACAGACCTTAAAATGAAATTCCAGGGTTTTGTTGCTATGACAATGACAACCTATACACTGTAGGTCACCATGTGGATAGGCTGCATCCCAGATTTGAACGTAGTGTCCATAGTGGCACCTCAAATTTCAGGACTTTCCGCCTATCCACATGGTGACCAATGGGTTGCCATTGTCATAGCAACAGAAACCTATTTTATTACCTCACACCTACCCACTGGGCTTCCTCAATACAAACTGCTTTGCCATTCATCAGCCCTACTCAGCACTTCCTAAAGCCCAGCAAGCAACTTCAATGGCCGACCTTTAGCAAAGCTACATCCCAATGATCCCATCAGCACTGTGTACTATCAAAGGATGGTCACTCCAATGGGTGCTGTTAGAACATGGAACGTGACCTCAGCAAATTCCTGTATGTGCTGAGGTCAGCAGTCTTGATTTCCGGTAGAGGTGAATCACGTTCTTCCATTGCCAAGTAATGACATTCTTTACGGCATAAAACGTGTAGCCATTTGATAAAACTGCTGTTCTAGCCTTCAAGACTCACCTCTGGTCACTCCTACATAGCCATCACCAAAACAGCTACCTGCCGTGTGAATTCAAATGCATCCAAGTAAGGAATGTAATCGCTTACACAATTATGCTGACTGAGCACATACGGGGATTTTGCCAAGTGTCACCAGGCTCTCTTCCGCGTTCCGCGTGTGGGCCTGGGTACGAGGCTAGGGTGCTGTAGCTATATGGCTATGGTCAAGGTCACAAACTGTGCCAGTCCAAGAAATGCCAGTAACCGTGTGACTATATATGCACTGCCAAACTGCGGGTGATTTTGTGACCTTGGCAAAATCCAATTGACAAACCAGAAGTCCTACAATTTCTGCACATTGCATAATAAACTCAGTACTGACAGGCAATGTGCTTGTATAGCCAACCCACCCAGGCCCGCAACCCCATCCGCAGGGGACTCCACAAGTTGCGGACTTCGTGTCACAATTGGGATAGACAGTTTGTCAAAGCACAAACACCCCAATACGGTCCAGCCACCGAGAGAGAGAGAATCAGTTGGAATTCGGCTGAGGCCTCCACACAATGCTGCCATATGCATAGCTTGTGTGCTGCTCCTCTGCCACGGGCCCAGTGGCTTAGTGGTAAGAGCATCTGAATAGTATCCAGAAGGTCCTGGGTTCGAATCCCAGCTGGTTCCAGAACGTTTTCTGTGGTTTAATTTCTCTCTCTCTCATCACTAACTATCAGTACTGATAACGTTCAAGCACCCATAACTTTGTTTGTGTTACGTCCAATTGAAAAAATATCGTGATCAGCAATAAACACGCTCTCCGATGGCACAATAATTTAGTTTCAACAAAATGCTGTGACCACGTACAAGGTGGTTTATGCTGAGAGGGTCACGTATCATACCTCTGTTGAGCTTGGTATCCTGGTAAATTTCACGAGCCTTCACAACACTGTGAGGAGAGAACAGGCAACCCAGTTCGTAATCAGTGGTTATAACTAACCCACTTCTGGATGGATGTGTTGGTTAAACCAATTCCACACATTCCATATGAGAAATGAAACGTACAGTATGTGTCTTTAAAATTGATGCCGAGATTTGGAATGCCTTCCGATATGCATTTGCGGTGCAGCTTTGACGCAAACTAGAAGGTTTCTTTCGAAGAGCGTTGGCTTTGTGCGTAACTAGTCTCCAAGAAATGGCTCCACTTCACTTAAGGATCTTCCAGAGTTTGTTTACCTTCCGAAGCTGCGTTTAGAGATGTGTTTGCAATGGGAAACCAGGACCATTGACGGAAAGGTTTCCGAATCGCAGCATCAATTTTAAAGATGAGTACACTGTACCATGTACATGTATGTACGTAACACAATGACCATATTTGGCCTCTCCAGCTCGCTGCAGATCCCAAGGCTTTGTTCAGTCTGCTTTTACATATTACAGCTTCCTTAGGGTTTCCTGTGGTGACTTAGGTATATTAGTAAACAATACATCTGTGGTTTATTTAATTGAAGGCTTACAGTAGGATGGGCATTATAGTAAACAGTACATACGTACCAGGGTTCACTTCCTGTGCTGACTAGTAAACAGGTACCACAGATTTCAATGAAGGCTTACAGTATGTACGTAGGCTACTTAGGCTTTCCTGCCCACAATAAGTGTCTGCCCAGCTAGGGCTTGGTATTAGCCTCGTTCCCAGTCCCACGCCCAGCTTTTCGTCGCTTGCAGTACAGTAAAGCGGGGAGGGCCTGGTACATTTCCTCACGTGAGCATGACGTAATCGAAAAATGGCAAAATTTTCAGAACGAGGATGCAACGTTTTGCGTGTTATTCAACCATCTACACGTTCAATGCTCGGTGAGTATGACAGTCGCCCCCCGCTAGCTAGATACGTGTGGTATCTTACTTGGTACCTTCGCTCTTCTTGCTGTTCTGAGACCACATACGCCCACGTTCAACTTCCGGTCTTTCTACCCCTTTCTACCCTTGACGTCACTCATGTGAGGAAATGTACCAGGCCCTCCCCGCTTTACCGTACTGCAGGCGACGAAAAGCTGGGCGATGGCCTGGGAACGAGGCTAGCTTAGTATGCACAGAGGTCCTCAGCTGACTACATGTAGTAATGTGGTTATAAGTCCTCTGCTGACATGTATTAGTAAACAGTAATGTGGTTTTAATTGCCATACCAATACCACAGAGGTCCTCTGCTGACATGTATTAGTAAACAGTAATGTGGTTGGTCACACAAAGATGGGTGTTTGTTGAAAGTGATTAAGCCACAAACTTCCTGGAGTGTAGCAATCTAGCTAGGCGTAGGCTACGTACATGGTACAGCGTCCTTCCGCTACTATACTGGACCCCAACCAGCCCAGGGGTGTCAGCGGCTTCACTGAATGTCACAGCTTCCTGCGCTCTAACTATCAACAACTAATTAGTACTGATGGTGTTCACAAAATTAGGAGTATAGCACTCCTTCTCTTACCATGCAGCCACAGTACACCTTAATTAAGGTTCCTGGATTATGGCACCATGAATACATTCAATACGAACAGCAGCAGCTGTCTCCATAAGGCCCATGCTTAGAGCAAGTTACGCTCATTTAAGTTTCTCTGCAGTTTGGCGTAGGGTGTGTACTGTTACCGTGAGTGAAAGCAAAGTACCTGTTATAGTGCCAGAGACAGCTGAGTAGCAGTAGGTGCTTTTGGTGAAGCAGTATGCACTGAATGGGGGATGGCTTGCCTCCAGTGTCTTCCACTTTCGAGTCTCTTTCAGTAGACCTCCCTAGGCTTTTATTCCCTGGGCTTTCACTACTGTCACCATAACTGGTATCAAGACACGCAAAAGGCGTTTTGTGACTTGCCATCTGACGTCACAGAATGCTTGCTACCCCAATGCACCAGGCATACCTGGCACAGATACATAAATCTACTTGACCGGATACCAATTTCTGCAGGCACTACTCAGTAACTGCTCCTGCTAAACACCATCCTTGCCTCCTATATAATAAGTAGCCCAGCCTCTAGTAAGCATCCCTGCCACTTGGCTGCAGAATATCCTCACAGTTCCCACCAGTGCAAAGCCTTGTACGTACTTGATTTAGAATGCTGAGGGCCCCAGCCTGTAGCATTCAGCACAAGGACGCTACCGAGGGACGTCAATTGTGACATTTTTAGAGGACCAGTAAGTAGCAAAATGTTGGCACGTACATGTATATATGGACAGACAGACAGACAGACACACTGTACTGGGCAACTGTAAACTTTGAAGGGGTGCCGAGAAATTGGAGATGCCTAATTTTTAGTCATTACTGTAATGTACGTAGTTCATCTGCTTACTACTGTTGGTAGTAGTCTTGAAATCTTTGCTGATTTCCATCATGCGAAGTCTGCAGGTCTTCAGAGAGCTGCAGAAGTGTGTCTGTTTCTTGCTTTGCATTGGCTATTTCACTGTGGATTGAGTGAAGGTACTGGGAGGAAGAAAGGAAGGGAGGGATAAAGGGAGGGAGGAGTGATGGGTGGGAGAGCAAGAGGGAGGGAGAGAGAGGGAGAGGGAGGGAAGGAGGAAGGTGAGGAGGGAGGGAGGGAGGGAGGTGGGTGGGAGCGAAGGAGGGTGAGAGTGAAGGAAAGGAGGAAAGATGGGAAGGAGGAAAGGAGGTAGGAAAGGATGGAGGGAGAGAGAACGGGAGGAGGGAAGGAGAGAGAGAGATAAATATATTTGCGAGGTGAGAAAATTGCAAGTTGCTTCCCTAATCCCTCCCCCAGCATATAAGTGACTTGCGGTACGCATCTTTAAAAATGATGTGTGTTTTCGCCTGTCATGGCGCCGGATCTATGTGACAATCACAGCTCTGGAAGACCTAAACACAGCTACAGAACGCCTAAATGAAGCTCGAAACAGCTGTAAGCAAAGCTGCACCGTTTTCGGAAACTTAGGTACTACAAAGTTGGAAAGAAGCCTTCCGCATTTTCAGAAAAACCTTCCAATTCTCCTTCCAGGTTTTGGAAGAAGCCTTCCGACTTGCGGTGAAGCTGCACTGCAAATGCACATCAGAAAAGCGTTCCGAATCTCGGCATCAATTTTAAAGACAAGTACAGTATATTACACACACCTGTGTCTTCTGCTGCAGCCGTGTGTGGTCACTGTCCCACATAGCCAGTGTGCGGCTGATGATGGCAGGGGGAAGTACACGTCGCTCAGCATGCACCTCCCTCATCTTGAGGCAGTCAGCCGCATGCCTGGGGTTGGGAGGTGTGGGTGAGTATATCGGAGGAGGGGATAGGGAAAAGAGGGAGAAGGGAGAAAGAGACAGGAGTGGAGGGATAAACGCACACGGGAAGAGGAGAGGCATGGTGAAGGTTGGGGGGGGGGGAGTAGGAAAAGGGAAGAGTGAATGTGTGAAGGGGAGATGGGAGGAGTGGGGAAAAGTGGAAGGGTGCATGGGTGAGGCCAATGTGGATAGGAGTCAGGTTGTAAATTATGAGCATGGCAAGAATGCATGATGACAATATCATCACTGCGGTGATGTCATCATGAACTCTTGGCATGATGATGGGATGATGGTGACATCATGCAGTCATTAATGTTCTGCTGTGGATGAGTGATTGCAAGCTGTGCAAAGATAGCCTCATTCCAAGGCCACTTTCACTTTCACTTCCATTTGATCACTTGCAGTAATATGTAAACCCGGAATTGTGTCGATCGGTCTGCGGCATCTTGAACAGCGAGTGGTATTTGATGCTACCTTGCAAACGCTCCGACCTTTCAGCCTTGGGGCTTCCTTTCAGCCTTGGGGCTTCAAAATCCTTCGGCAGGCTGTCCCTTGTGTGTCTACCTGACATCATGCACGTCACCAGATCTCCAAGGCCTTATAATTCCATACTTCACATTCTGCAAAAACTAGAGGTGGGAATGGCCTCATTTAACACTTATGATGATGTAGTTCCAGTACCACTGTCATTGTACAGTCATCTTCCTGTACAAGTCAGCTCACCACCCTCATGGTATATTAACACACTTGAAAGGTCACCAATGCCACTACTGTATAGCTCATTAACACAAGTAGCTGGTGGTCAGGTCACCACTGTCACTATTCAAGTACTTCCTGGCAACATACCTACAGACCACAATTTGTGCATCATTCAGCTCACACTCTAGTGCAACAGCTGATCTAATCGTGCGGGTGTATTATAGCCTCGTACCCAGTCCCACGCCCAGCTTTTCGTCGCTGCTTAGTACGGTAAAGCGAGGAGGGCCTGGTACATTTCCTCACGTGAGCATGACGTAATTGAAAAACCGCAAAGTTTTCGGAACGAAGACGCTACGTTATTCAGCGGCCATCTACACGTTCAACGTTCGGTGAGTATGACAGTCGCCCCCCGCTAGCTAGATACGTGTGGTGTGTTACCTGGTACCTTCGCTCTTCTTGCTGTTCTGAGACCCACTACACCCACATTAAACTTCCGGTCTTTCTACCCCTTTCTACCCTTGACGTCACTCACGTGAGGAAATGTACCAGGCCCTCCCCGCTTTACCGTACTAAGCAGCGACGAAAAGCTGGGCGTGGGACTGGGTACGAGGCTAGGTGTATTAATTGCCTTCATTCAGCATAGTACTTGCATGCAAACATCAGAGATGATCTAATCACAGATGCATACTTGGTCTTCATTCAACACAAAGGTCACTCACTGTTGCAAATACCACTACTCAATTTGCACATACCATGTAATACACCCCTTCTGCTCATTACTAAGTCTAGGCTCTAAATATGTTGCTGTCACATGAGAGATATTGCATCACCAGTCCACTGTCAACTACTAGCTACACAACTACTAGCCTCGTTCCCAGCCCTCCGCCCAGATTTTATCTCGCAGCTGTGGACATTTTCTCCACGGCTGGGAGATAAAACCTGGGCAGAGGCTTGGGAGATAAAAGCTGGGCAGATCGAGGCCTGGGAACGAGGCTACTAAACTACCAGTAGTTACACTCCTGGTACAGGTAGTTACATTCCTGGTACCAGGTATTTACACTCTTGGTACTGCAGTTTTCATGAACCTTGCAACGTGGAGACGGCAACGCAAAATGGTTACGCAATAATTCAGTCAGCAAATTTGCACGCCAAGTGCAAGAAACCAAGGATAATGAAACGTTTCGTACATATCCTTGATGAAACTATTCAAGTCGATCTCTATCACTAAGAGCAGCGACCAAACTCCATAGCTAGCTGTTAGTAGAGTGCGTAACAAGAGTACTACTGATCTGACCCTGTATGCATGTACCCGACGTTCTCTGTTTACCGTCTCCAAGTTGCAAGGTTCATGAAAACTGCAGTACTAAACTACCCTATATCTGGAAATTTTTCGTGTTGTAATTTTATTGTGTGTTTTATTATTTCGAGTCATAATAGTTTTGTGGATTGAGTTAATTTTTTTACGGCAACTTCTCTGACACGTCGGAGAAAAGAAGTACAAAGGGCTTGCTGCGAGGCTACCGCGTTTATCCGGAACCTTGGGAAGCAGCTGTTGGCCAAGAACTCGTGAATGAAAACCTAGGAACGCCACAGACAGGTACGTACTAGCGTACGCTATGGCAGTAAAGAATGAAACGATTAGCAGACACTTACCGCCGTGAGAAAGATGTCGCGTGTTTGCTCACTTTTCCCAAGGAGACCGTCCCTCGGTTGCAGGTAGCTGTCTAACGAGGGCCATCTCACAAAGTAACTACTAGCAACGCGAAAAGATTCTGACTGTAATAACTATTCACTCGTGTAAAAACAATTTCGTGTATAATGGCAACAACGAAAATGCTTTTACAACAATTTCCAGATACACGGTATCAGGTACAGTAGTTATACATTGCTGGTACTTATGAATTTGCTCAGCACTTTGGGGGGGGGTATTATTTGAGGTTGGCTACTAAAGAAGGGTGGCATCTGATCGCAATGTGGTTTAGGGTATGGTTACTAAAACATACATAGGGTTGGGTCAGGGCTAGTATAAATACTGAAGCATATTGAGGCATTTCTCAGTACGTACGTACGTACGTAGCAATGGCTGTTACGGATAGGGCAGTTGTTGTTATGATGTATGTAATCAATATATTAAGATTTTAATGTGCATGTGAGTGTGTGTGACGGAAGTGGGATGTTCGTGGGCTAGACTAGTAACGACCTCGAACTCCACAAAGAGTGTTTGAGAATTAACATTGGGCATGGGCTGGAATCTTCCAGAACTGGTGAGGCTACAAGCGGATGCAATCAGGGAGCAGCAGTAGAAGCGGACGCAATCGGGGAGCTGCAGTTGAAGCAGACGAAATTGGGGAGCAGCAGTTGAAGCGGACGTAATCGGTGAGCAGCAGCCGAAATGGACGCAATCGGGGGGCAGCAGCTGAAGCGGACGGAAAAAGGGAACAGCAGTAATGAAGTGGATCGATGCAATCGGAGAGCAGCAGCTGAGTGAGCGAAACTACTTGTAACTATTTAAGTAAAAGTTTTCGTACATACAAAATAATGGACAAACCATGACTGCACTGAATTTGCAACCGATTATAGCATGAGGATTGCTCGGGAGCATGCAACATGCACTGTGCGTCCCTCACATTTCTTGGATGAAGGTGGCCAGTATCTCAACTCGGGATGTGTCTGGTATCAACTCTCGCTCATGAGTGAGCTCGCTGCACAGCCGAGTAATCTGGGTGCTGCAGTGGGTGCATAATACATGCCAGTGTGTGTGTGTGTGTGTGTGTGTGTGTGTGTGTGTGTGTGTGTGTGTGTGTGTGTGTGTGTGTGTGTGTGTGTGTGTGTGTGTGTGTGTGTGTGTGTGTGTGTGTGTGTGTGTGTGTGTGTTCTGAAGAGGTGGAGATGCGGCGAAGATGCATGCAGTGGAACTAGTTCACAAAATGCAGCATCTTTTAAAAGACACATAACATAGTTGTCAGGAAAGAATACTGTGTGTGTGATGTGTGAGGATGTGATAGTGTACACGTAACATATTCTCACAGCATGGCTCTGTGTGCACGGTGGAGACGGTCAAAGAGCGAGAACTGCTCTCTGATGTGGAAGAACACCTGGGAGTAGATGTCCTTGCGATCCTGAGCAGACAGGGAAGGAGAATGAAAGGACAGGGTCTCTCATCCAACCTGGAAGAGTTTCTTGGTATGTGAGTATGTAACACGTTCAACATTTGGTACATGTGTATGACAGTTGCCCCCCGCTAGATAGATACGTGGTAAGCTACCTGGTACCTTAGGTGTTCTTGCTGTTCTGAGCCCCAGCATGCCCTCATTCAATTAAGCCCTTTCAACCACCTTTCTACCCTTGATGTCACGCACATGAGAAAACATACCAGGCCCTCCGTGTTCTTTGCGTAACCGAAATGGCGCGGGCCTGGGAACGAGGCTAGGACTGCCTCAGACACACAATAACACTCGCTAATGACAAGGGGAGTTGCTATAGAGCTGCCATCATTAATCATCGTGCTGGTGTCCACTCTAGGAATAGAAACTTGCGTACCTCTCTCTGGATCTGCTCATCTCCATATGCAGCTGCAAGGAAAAAGAAACACCTTTCATCTTCTCAACCACCTTGCCTACCACACACATAATACTTGAGTAGCCATGTACCCACGCCAGATTTTGTCTTTCAGCTTTGGCCTGGGAGGATTCGCATGTGATATGGTGCCACGGTGACCATCACCGGAAGCTCTGTTGGGAGGTAAGCTGGATCCGCCTTGCATCTTCCAAATTCGCACCAAAAAATAATGCAAGCAATGGTGATCCGCAGCATCGATACTTTGAATCCAGTAAATGTGATGTCACAGTGGCATGGAGGACATGTCAGTTTGCTCGGTCATTGGTCACATACATAACTAGAGGTGCTCACAGAACACATACTCCACGTGGAATGTCTAGTGCAGCTACAATCGACGTCAATTCTATGCCGATGCGTATCGAACGCTATCGCGTATACTGTGTTCGTGCATGGCCGTATCCAAGGTGTGGGAGTGACCGCTTGCCGTGTATACAACAACTTTCTGACTGTGAAGCTGAAAAGGTGGGGCCAAATGTTACGAAATAGCAGGAAAAAACAATAGTCACGTCTGTGAAGTATATAAATGGTGGGATAAGACTTTTTCCTAGCGGTCATCTCGAAGCATGAAGTTTCCAAATGCAGTACGTTCCCGTTCTTGATAGGACTCTGTGTTCACTAAGAGGTGGAGCCAATGTTATGAATAGTTATGAAAAGTAGGGAATTGCCGAAATAACAGTGAAACGAAGCGCCTTGATTTCAGTCTCGTACCATACATAGAGCAGTTTTTGGCTATTTGCTATTGTTATAGGCTCTGTTTCTAAGGTTTTCGAGGGTCTAGGTGCGAGAGTTTTTTCACACACGACAGATGACTGACCGCACATCCGCGAAATGAGGTTAAGAAATCGGTTTTGAACAGACAAAACCGATTTCTTAACCTCATTTCGCGCATGTGCGGCCAGGGTATAACTTCAGGTATGGTCGCACACATTAGTGGATAGTGGCCTAATAGTAATTCGCTCATAGCATATGGTGTCAGGATGCCAAATCGTCATCTCCCAGTCATGCTGACTGAAGTGACCATCTCCAAGCAGGTAGTTCTAATTGAAGCCCACATTCACTACATCATGTCACAGTTACTCACTGAGTGTGCTGACTGCATGGCTGGTGTCATGCATCATCTTGAAGGAGGGCTCCAGAGCGGTGGTGAAAACATACACCTCACCGAGGTTCCAGTCATCATCCTGGAGAATCAAGATATGTACTGTACAACACAGAGTATTGCATTACAGTCGGACCAAAACTTCTGGACATGCGTGAATTATGTCGTAACCATCACACAGTACTATAGCCAGTTCCTCTCTGCTTACGTAGTTTACTATAAGAAGGCATTCATTTTAGCAAATTGAAATATTTCTTACTAAAATCCAAACAGTTTTAACTAAAACTTCTGAGGTACATATTGTTGTGACCTACATGTATGTAGAGCTAGGTAGGTACAATCAATGCCTGATGATCACGATGTCAAGAGGGTGACTTGATGTCAAGAGGATCACATGATGGTACATTGACTCCAGGCTTAAAACTGTGGCAGCTAGATGACCATCATCACGACTAGCCTCGTTCCCAGGCCTCCGCCCAGATTTGTCTCGCAGCTGTGGCAGCTGTAAGATATAATCTGGGCAGAGGCCTGGGGACGACCATGACCCCTGCGTGCACTTTGCAGTTTCTATGTCTGTCCGTGACTCACTCTCCCTCTCCCTCTCCCTCACACCCACCCACCCTCCCTCCCACCAACCAACCCACCCAACCTCCCTCCCTTCCTCCCTTTATCTGCCACCCTCCTCCTCACTTCAGTACTTTGTATTTCTCTCATTCACAGGCCTGCCAGTTCCGACTAGCTAGCACATTAAGGATTGTGTGCTTGAACCCTCTAGTCCTATCCGACATGCAACAGAGATAAATATTCTTGACACCTGTAGCAGCAGCCCTATCCTCCTTGTGCATTCTGGTGGAGGTCCCGACCATCGGTTAACATATCTCATAGTACAGATATCCCAGCCTTGTTCCCAGGCCACACCCAGCTTTTCGCCGCTAGCAGTACAGAAAGGCGGGAGAGCCTCTTCCTTGTGCGCGACCTCAACCTTTTGAGTGCAGTTCGGACCCCACTGCATCACAGCTGGAAAAATCCTGCCGAAAGGATCATGCCCATGCCCGGGCCCAATGTTCTCGAACATTCTTCGCTGAGTTCGAGGTTCAAGTACGTACGAAGGTCGCGCGTCACTAATCTAGTCCCATCCACCGAACATCCCACTTCTGTCACGCACAGACACACACGCACGTTAAAATCTTAAAGTTACGGGTACCCACGTATCATGCAATAATTGGAGCAATCTTCATGCAACCCATGCCGAATTCTTACAGCGCCTAGTACAAAGTGCGGTGCTGGACTCGAACCTATTCAGACCTGCCTACTTCTCAACAGACGAACCTCCTGCAGAGGCGTGGCTACATGGACGCCTTGACCCCTCCCATATACATTAATAAATTCTGAGCGCATTCTACAAACTGTACTCGTTACACGCAGAATTGCACCTTCAGCTTCAGGAAGCAGCTAGAAGGCATGAACTTCGAGGGCGAGAGCTATAAATGAACAAGTCATTCGCCAAACATCTCCCGCTAGCAACCAAAGTACATAGAAAAAATGGCGTCCAACGAAGGGTGTGGCAACAATTCACTTCGCTAGCAGTGGACAACAGCCTACACAGACTCCCAAACATAGCTCTCGACCTAGATATATGATATTAACAGTTATACTAGTGCATACATCAATGCACGCAGAAGAGCCTCGCGGGAAGCGAGTTAGTAGTTGCTGTAAGACACAGCCTGGTAGCATGGTAAGTATATTAATGTGACTCAGCGGTGGCCGGGTAAGTATATTCATGACACCCATAATCATATTTGGAGCTACAACTCTGTATTATAAGTAGCAGCAGACACCATATATTGTTAGGACGACATTCACTGCATTAGTGCCCACGCGCACTTGTGAGTTTGCGAGAGTTCACCCTCGTGCACTTGCCTTGCACAGTGACAGTGCGTATGAGTGACGTCCTTATTGCATTCCTGAGCGTTACAAACATATATATATATAATATATAATATATATATATATACGCTAGCTCAGATTCGACTGCCCTGCTGCACGATTAGTTGCCTCGCTTCCCGCGCGGCAATAAATTTCCATCTCAATTACCTTTTCCGTGACAAAAGTTGTAGAATGCGTAGATAAGTAAATTCGCACAGGAATCGCTAAAATAACATGCAGCTGCCCGTAAACAGGCAAATTAAATTTTACTTCCGGTCAACAGGTACCCGTAACCTTAATATATTGATGGCCTAATGGTCACCTGAATTGAGATTCAGGACTTCATGCAGCGGTTAGTGCTGGGCGATAGTATCGATAAGTGCGATAGTATCGATGGCCTATAAATATCGTTAGTATATCGTCACCAACCTGTGGATATTGCGGCATCGCGCACGCCGGGGCATGGCTAGCCGGCCATAATTTATGCCAACGCATGCGCAGTCTGCGTCAGTCCGCATGCCATGCTGCGTGAAAAATGGCTGTACCTCCGAGTTCTCGCCTGAAGGAGAAGAATCTTATTCCTCTTCGAGACGGAAAGAGTGAAGTTTGGGGGTATTTCGGATTTTCGCAGCACAAAGACGGCAGAATCACAGATTCGAGCAAGGTATGTATGCCTGTAGGCATGATTTACTCAAGCTAGCTAGCTTGATACTAGCCCGAGTGGCCAAAACATTCATTTACGTAGCTGGACTGGACTCTTTACTTCCATTTCTTAGGTGGTGTGTGCGCTTTGCCCGGGAAGCACAACTACTTTGAAGTACTCGGGTAATACAACGAATCTTTTTTCCCATATGAAGCTCAAGCATCATGATACGTACTGTTAGCTAAAGTCTGTTGCTAAGTCTACCATGGAGCAGCCTCAAGTGCAAGCTCTAGTTGCTCAACTTAGCCTACGTACCTGCCTCCAACGCCAACTTAAATTTCCGGCTAATAGCCAGCGTGCAATTGAGCTAACCACGAGTGTTGGGTATTTCATTGCGAAGGACTTGATGCCCCTGAGTGTAGTCGAAGGCGAGGGGTTTTGCAATATGCTTGAAAAGCTTGAGCCGCGATATCAGCCCCCAAGCAGAAAAAAGATAACCGTGAATGTCTTACCTCGCATGTACAGTGAACTGAAGAACACTGTAGTTGTCCCATCAATCTGTTCAGTGGAATACTGTGCGTTGACTACAGACTGCTGGACGAGTCGTAATAACGAGAGCTATGTTGGTCTTACTATTCACTTTGTGACACCTGATTGGGAGTTGGCACACTTCGTACTTGAGAATAAGGAGTTACCTGTTAGTCATACGGCAGAAAATCTTGCTGAAGCACTTAAAGAAAGTCTTAGTGATTGGAAGATTCCTGAAAGTAAGATTAGTTGTACTACCGTCGATAATGGAGCTAATGTGCATAAGAGCCTGGCAGATGTCCTTCAGTGGCCCTACCTTCACTGCTTTGGCCACACCCTCAACCTGGCTGTGAAAGCAGGCCTGGCAATAACCAGGATTAGTCATGTCCAGGCTAAGTGTACTAGAGTTGTCTCCTTCTTTAGGAGGTCCTCTAAAGCAAAATATGTGCTTATTGAGAAACAGAGAGCACTTGGACTTCCAGAACATGCCTTACTCCAAGATGTCTGTACACGATGGAATTCTACCTTTGACATGATGGGGCGTCTCCTAGAGCAGCAAGTTGCTGTTTGTGCTGCTGTGATTGAGCTGAAACGTACGGATCTCCTTCCAAGTGGTGATGACTTAAAACTTGTTGAGAATGTCGTTGAAGTCCTGAAACCCTTCAAAGACATAACTGAAAATGTGTCAGGAGAAAAGTACACTACAGTTTCATTGGTCAAACCCCTTCTTCACCACCTTCTTACACAGAGCTTGAAAGTGAAAGAGGAGGACCCTGTGAGCATCCGACGTATGAAGGCAGCAATGGAAGAGAACCTTAGATCACGCTATAACTTACCAGTGGTTGATCAGCTCCTTCAAGTGGTATGTTTTCTTGACCCTCGGTTTAAGAGACTCCCATTCCTTAGCTCACAAGAACAAACTGTGACTCATTCAGTGGTACGAGAGGAAATGGCTGTCATCATATCTAAGGAGAGTGAGCAAGCCTCTGGAGGGGATATTGCAGATAGTGCTCCTCCAGCAAAGAAACGCAAGCGTGATGGTAGTTCTGCTGAAGCTGTTCGTTCCATTCTTGCTGGGATGTTTCAACCCCAGCCACTGAGTGAAACATTACCATGTGACAGAGCCGAGCAGGAACTGCTCAGGTACCTCAGAGAGGATCCTCTTCCCATCCAGGATACTGAAGATAGTGGTAGCCAACATAAGAATCATAACCCCATTGTTTGGTGGAAGGAAAACGGTGGCCGGTTTGCAACTCTCGCCAAGCTAGCTCGCAAGTATCTGTGCATACCGGCTACCAGCGTCCCTTCGGAAAGATTATTCAGCACAGCCGGCTGCGTTGTTACTGCCAGACGTGCTTGCCTTGATCCTGATAATGTCAACATTTTGTGTTTTCTAAAAAGTAACCTACATTAGACTACTTATTTGGACATAATATTATAGTATCTGCTGTACATTGGAAATGCAACGTTGTATTTTGAAGATTGAAATGTGAATGTCCATTAGTAATTTTAGTAACTATATCGTGATATGTGGGAAGGGTATCGTGATATGCAAAGCAATTTGAGTATCGCCCAGCACTAGCAGTGGTCACATGGAGATCAGGTGGCCTAACTAAATGGTCATATGATCCCACCTGGACACATATGGAGGCAGGGTCAGTGGGAAGTGGCATGTGTCCACTGGGTAGTACAAGGTACTGCTGGGAGGGAGACACCGAGGT